>CM077224.1:22965538-23117357 GCA_039654775.1 Spinibarbus caldwelli
AATTGCAGGAAATTGGTTTAAATGTTAGTATGAGATATTAAGCAAATACATATGCTCACGCAGACTTGAAACTCTGAAAAAATACTGGATTGGATTCTACAGCCATCTGGCAGTAAAGGCACAGACTCTACGCCCAGACACTTAGTGCAAACTGTGTTAAGTGTGTCGCCCCACTTTAAACGGCAACCATTCATCAGACCTGTTTATATGTGAAGCTAAATCTCATCTGATTGATCGCGGCCTTCTTTTTCTGCCTCTCCACAAACGGGTATTAATGACAGAGGGTCACACGGTAATGAGACACCCAGACACCTTCTTCTACTCTCATAATGATGTCGGTTCCTCTCTCAAGGGACGGGGTATGTGTTGTTCTCTCTGCAGGCTTGTATCCAGGGAAAGACATTTTACGGGCCGCACAACCTTAGTGAAAGATGATAATGGCTTTTAAAATTCCTGACATTTACCACAGTTCTCAATTATAAATCTTTTATCTGGTTCAGTGACATAATAGAGTCTCTGTGAGGATGAAAAAAGAAAAGACTTTTTAAAAAATTAGTTTACACATGTCAGAAGTTCTTAGAAATGTACCTTTTGTATTAGTGTTTTGCTAAATTTTTACATAATTTTCAGGAAAAGTTTAAATTGAAAACAGTTTAAGTTTAAAATCCAAAAATATCATGTGTGTAACCATCCAAACACTCTCAAAAATGTTGGGTTAATTTATGCAAGTAAAAAGTACTAAAATATTTATTTACACCTTGAATACATGTGAATGTACAAATTTGATTTGTTTATAAACCTTTTTCTAAAAACTTATTATTATTATTATTATTATTATTATTATTATTATTAATCATAATAATATTTATTTATTTTACAAATTATTAAATTGTCCCAAATGATCAATTTATAATTATCATTACATTTTGAGTTTTACATGATGAGTCATTTCTGTTTTTGCAATAGTCTGCATGTTTGGAAAAAAAAAATAAAGAATTTAATTTGGAGACAAACGTTTTTCAAATATTATTAAACTGTGAAGCAATGATTATTTTAAAAAAATATATTAGCCTATGCCAAACTACTTAACAATGTTGTCTTTTCAGCTCTATAGTAAGTAAGAATTGCAGTTATGTATTGTCATGTCATTGACCCATCTATGAAGTTAACACACTCTCTCATGCTTGTGACACTTTTTTAAGCAGTATAAAATCAATTTTAAAGCTGATACTATACCAGAACTCAGTATAACATACAAACAATATACTTTAAATTTGCATTATTGATGAACATTGCCACTGGTCAGCTGGATAGTGTATAAAAGAAAAAGGTCTTTTTGTAAATATGACACAGTGGCCAGAGCTCAAGGACTGAAGGAGTTTGTTTATTAGATTGTGAATATACTAGGTTTAAGATGGAGATGATATTCCTGTACGTCATGCAGATATGGATGGGGAGTTAAAATTCCTGTAAGGCATGCAGGGTCATCAAGGAGGTCTGCAACTTTACTTATTCAGTCTATCACTACATGTCTGAAATGCAAATCTGTTTGTTTATCTTTGTGTACGTGTGTCAGTGTGAGTTATAAAACCATGACCTGCGTGGGATCAGGATTCCAGTGAGATTTTGTATATATACACATGTATGTGTAGAATTAGCCCACAAGTGCACGCGTCCATCTCTGTTATAGCTGCTCTATGCATTACATGCTCTTAACCCTGAGAAAGCCACCTGGGTGCTTGTTTAGAGTAATGTTCAGTTACAATATTTGAATCAAACCAATGCCAAATGAGAGTGGAATCAGTCCAGAAATGGAAAGCGCCTGCAGCCAACAATCTCTCTGAGAACAGAGGCAACAGTGCAACAAAGCACAGATCAGATTCAAAAAGAAAATGTTTTAGCTGTAATGCCCTTGTATAATGTATTGTTATTGTGCTGCTCTCTGCCCATCTGCTTCTATTCTATTCTATTCTATTCTATTCTATTCTATTTTAATTAATAATGATAGTCTGATGGACCAAACAAAACAACCATTTACAAGGCCTGCTTTAATTATTTATATTTATCTTATGTTGTTCATGCATACAGTATGTCATGAATATGTTTTGTTTTTTTGCAAAAGTATTTTTTATGAATTTACAGCTGGCCTTGACTTACATTATAGGATTAGAACTCTTAAAAAATATATATGTGTATATATATACTGTATATATATATATATATATATATATATATATAATATAATTCCGATCACAAAGTTTTGAAATGTATCATATTTCAGGGCAGGATCAGAAAAAAATCGTGATGAACTGTGAAAGGAGATGTAAGAGGTATTAATCTGGGCTTTACCTCTATAGAGTCTATCTGTATCTTTTTTCTTGTCTAAATCTTGATGATGATGAAGAACGTGTCTGATGGCACAGCTTCATATAGAACACACTCTGTCATGAATTAATCAAAGACAGAGATTCTGAAATGGCTTCTCAGTTAAACAGAGCTTTTTCATTCTGGCTTAGCTACTGTATCTCAGAAGCAAGATCAGAAGCAGTGTGGAGTTTAGAGCGGCCATAGACAAACTGATTGAGGACCTTTAATGGAAGTCCTGAGTAAAACTTTTTAGTGTTCTTTTCTCTCCAGGACCAGCTGTATATGTGGTTCGAAATGTGATAAAAAATAATATTTTTGTAAATGCTTTTAGACATAACAATATACAGTATATATTCAAATATGATGGTTTGGTACGTACCTCGGTTTTAACGTCACTGTTCGGTATGATTTCGGTACAGCAGGGGGAAAAACTAAACTTTTTTTTGTTTTTTAAATAAACAGTGGTTTACTGAACAAGTTGCTCTTTCTTTAAATACATTCAGTTATAGTTTAAATTTTCTTAGTGATAAAAATGTGCCTCAGCTTATGCTTAAAGGGGTCATACGATGTTGCTAAAAAGAACATTATTTTGTGTATTTGGTGTAATGCAATGTGTTTACGTGATTCGAGGTTCAAAAAACACATTATTTTCCACATACTGTTCATTATTGTGGCTCCTCTATGCTCCGCCTTTCTGAAATGCGCTGATTTTTGCAAAGCTCATCGTTCTGAGAAGCGAGGCGTGCTGTGATTAGCCAGCTATCCAGTGCGTTGTGACTGGCCGAATACCTCAAGCGTGAGATGGAAATGTTACGCCCCTTCCCATGTTGTGACGCTGTGTCCCGGCAGTTTTACAGTCTATGGTCCCGGTGCGATGAGACTAAAACAATAAAACCCGCTATAAAGGAGATATTTGTTGCATTCAGTGAGGACATAATTACTGATTATAATGACTCATATGGTCTTTTTACGTGTTGCGCTGCGCCGCGTAAACATAACACCATGTCTGCATTTGTGATCATAGAAACTTTTAATTTTATTTGGGGTGTTTTTGTGTGTGTTTGTGGACAAAATTAGTAAATTTAAAGCCTTTATTCTCTCTGAAGTTAGTACTATAGCAACTTGTGCAAATAAATGAGATATATACACTCTTTGACCATGCAGAACAAATTCATAATTTGCTAAATGGCAGTGTGCAAAGTTAGTCTGGATTTGAGAAACAAATCAGAAATGAGAGCAATGTGAACAAAGCCATGATCAGCATTCAGTTAACTGTATGTATAGGGATGTCAATCATCCATTTTGTTTTTCTCATCCACTGAACGATTAGTGTAGTACTTCACTCTCTGAATGCTGATGATCTGATCTCTGCACTAAACAAACCACTGAAGTGTTTGAACTGGGAGACTGAACATTCATACTAATCTGCTTTTGCTCCAAGATATGTTTATTTAGCAAGAGTAAACACAATTTTATAAAACACATGCACATACACACACTTAAGTAGAGCAGTCAGCAGTTCTCAGGGGAGCAAGCTGGAGCACAGCCAGATGCAGTAAGTCAGTAAACACAAAGAAATGAAATATAGAGTGAACTATAATATAGGTGAGACACCTAATTCACAACAGAAAAATAATGCAGGTGGTAATTGAAATATCATTACATTTTAGATTGATTATGGCAGCAGCTATTCATCAAATAGATCAAATAAGATCAAAGATCAAATAATTGAGCACAACTATTCATACCATATATAATTCATATTTTCATGTACATTAATAATATCTATATGATGATTTTTATACTATATTATATGTAGCATATATGTCAACAATATATACAACACACACACATATATATATATATATATATATATATATATATATGCAATTTTACTAAAACAACATACAATATATACAAAATAATCTAAGTTTTTACATGCTTTATAATAATTCCTTATATTTACTTGTATAATATCAACATGTATTAACAGGTTTGAGACTGGATATACATGTACATGACATATATTTATCTCCAAAAATGTATTACAGATACATAAACATAAAAAAATGCATGGGCTAGATATATATGTTAATATATGTAACTGTTCCATTTCTAATAGGTTTCATATATGTTTTTACCTCATATGACATGTTTCATATATGGATATATATTTTTATATGGAATATTATAAAATCTCAAATTGTGGTAATATACTTCACAGACCTTTATAGCCATTTAGTTTTGATAATTTTGACTCACAAAATGCATTTAGCACAATTTTGTAAGTGTGCTTGTGCCGTTATCTAGTTTGCATAATTCATTTAGTGAATCAGGTGCTAAAACAACACAAGCGGAGGGTGCAAATACATGGCACAGTTTATTCCAAGTAAAATTTTCACTCTTAACACTTTTTGTAGTATTCTGTACCGCTGAAAGTATTTTGTCTAAAAGTCTTCAATAAATATGTGCATTACCCAGAATAGATCCTCATCAGCTATTCATCAAATACACGGTTCAAAACCTCCTCAGTCCAAAGCTATTTAGCCTGGCATGACAGCATGAGATGATGGATGATCTATTGGGCTATGATAAATGAACTATACAGACCCTCTGAGGATTCACAGAAAAGGCAGTAGCTGCTTTCTGCGTGAGTCATACACACTCATCCAGTACAGTTGCTTATGGACTCTCATCTATTTTATGATTGATCATGGCAGCAGACAGCAAATGACGCCAGATTAAGGATCAATAAAGCTCCTGACACTGATCAATCATGAGATTTCACAGCAGCTTTTAATCTCCCTGGTTGCCAACAAAGATCTAAACATTGTGATGGAGACACATAATAATAAACATGAGAATGAGTGAATTGTGAAAGGTTATTTATAATTAGAAGGCTCCCATAATGAACAGATACTTATGATCGCCTGTCTTGTTGCAATTTGTGAATGTTCCATTTGATGTCAATGCTTAATAAGGAAACATATCTAAGGAAAGAACAAATTGAATCACATATTTGTCATATGAACAACATTCTTTTAGCTGGCCTTCCTGAAAAAACAAGGTTAATGTATGTAATGTCACATCAGTTGAGTTTGTGAGTTTGACACGTTCATTAAAGCTAATAAATGGTACAATCAGCACTTCACTTGGGAGCGCTGCAGTTTTAAACATTATAATTTAAATATTTCAGCACTGGGATTAAATTATTCATTTTAACAATATAAGAGATAATTAAATAATAAGAGAAAAGAAATTAGCGTCACAATAAACATAAAAATTAGCTCAATTGCCATTAACTCAAATTTCCTTTTCATGCAAAGAAGGAGATGAGCTAAAGGAAGTAAAGGATATTATCTAGAGCCAATCTTGCACTGATATGAAATTAGCTATTAAAAAAAAAACACTGAAACAGCAAAACTCCATTTACTCCAAGAGTAAATTATTAGTGTTTTTATTATTCCACTAGCAGTTCTGACCTGCAATTGTTACCATAAAGAGTTAACTCTACCTGATTTAACCCATAAGATTTTGTTGGTATGCATTAATGCATTTAAGTTGATTCAACGATGTTAAATAATATTTTTTGATTCTTAAATTTCGGATTTTAAAATATTACATTCAAATAAATACAAATACTACTAAATAAAAAAGCAAAACTTAACAAAAACATGAACTTAAATTCTTTCAGTCAGTCAATTCAATCAACATATGAGCCTTCATGAGGTTCGTTGTTGAAAACTGGGCCAAGCTGACTGGAAGCATTTTCCTTGTGCAGTTAGAAGAGTGGAAAGGTTTTATACGAGATATGTTGGAAGATTCTTGATGGCCTCACAGTCCCCTTGACAAATTAATGTTTGTCTTTAATACAGCTACTTAAGGTTCTAGCCAACACTTGCACTATGGCAGCTGTCATTTTAAGAGACTAAAATAGTTTTTATATTGGACTGCGGAAAACTTCTCAGATGTGAAAGATTATTTCCAGCTAGACAAACAAAAACAAACTTTTTTTCCCCTTAAAATAATAACTGAAGTGAAATATTAGCTATTTAATAATTATCTTGAGGACAGGTAAAAATTCCAAAGGGTTTGCGCACTTCAATTAAGAGTTAGTAATATTACTAATGTTATTAATAATACTGATTTTGCCATTAATAATTAGTAATCATTTCTATCAGTGAATTATCAGCGTAAAGAAAAAAATTCTTGGCAATACCAGATATGTGCCATGCCAGAGTAAACCTATTCATCCCAAAGTAGTCTTGTGTTTATTTTACAATAACAATAGAAATGAAACTTTATGAATTCAAAATAGGCCCACTGCTAACAAGAACCAGCCAGAGTCTGGGTGGAAAGATGATATAAATTCTAAAATGAAATTGACTAATCTAGGCACTTGGTCGAAAGCCCACCGGTCGGAACGTAGTAAAGATATTTTCCATCTCATGATAGAAGAGCCAGATGTGCTCACATAAGTCATTCCACACATCTTCAGTTCATTTACAAATCTTATCATAATGGAGACTGGCCCAACCATAATTCAAACACACTCAGATCTGCTCAGGGAGGAAAGCAAAACACTCTATCCTGCCAAAATGGTGTGGTCCTAAAAGAGACTGCTAAGCAATACTGAAACGAACAAAAACTGTCCGTATCTTGTGACAGGAAAGAAAATAATGGGGAAAATCTGAGAATAATATCACAACTATTTCATATATTTTCCTCGGTTATTAGGTCTCTAACCTAAAGACGCTGAGATTACAGAGGCACGATAAAAGAAAGTCTGAGAGTGAACATTATGAATGAAGAATGGATGAGCAGACAGACAAAGACAGAGCCAAACAGACAAACATAATAAAATCCAGGAAACTAAAAAGGTACAATTACACCTCAGTCTGAATGAAAAACAGATGTGGCTAGTATTCACCTGATCCTGTACTTTATCCTTAGCTATAGATCAAAATTAAACTACAGAAATCAAAAGAAAATTTCAAATGGTAGATAAGATATATATTATGATAGGATGTAATTAAAATGAATAAGTTCATTAATCTTGCTATAACTTTCAACAGGGTCAGTATTGCAAAGACAAAGTGAAAACTGTCACCTCCAAAGCTTCTTTCACTAAGAAAAGCTATTTTCATTCCTAGCTGATTAGAATGAATGAGTGTACAATTGTGTATATGTAGGTCATTTCTATTAGTCAGTACCTTCTGAACTCTGTAACTTTAAAAAAAATGCTTGTGTTGTAATTTTAAGTCAGTACCATATAAAAGAGTATGTCAGACTTTCAGAAACTATGTCAGACTTTCATTCACAACATGAAATTGAACCAGATAAAACAACGTAAAAGTATGGAAATAAAGTGCTAAAGTTAGCTATTGCTCAGTCAGGGTTTGAGAGTTGGTTTGAGAGAGTTAAAGTTATAACTAACTGGATTGAAAGTAAAAATGAGGACAGGAAAATGAAATTATTACCAATTCAAATTATTTTTAATCATGTTTTTCTACAACTGTGGAGAAAAAAAGAAAACAAAAACAGAATAATTTTAAATAAATTGTTTTTGAATCAAAAAACAGTACAGCTCCCAGGTACTTGGCAACATCTGCTCTTCTCAAATTACATTATTAAAAATTATATTCACATGCTCACTGAATTGAATAATGTGAAAACTAACTTCAGTAATATCCATAAAAGTGACTTTATCCAATATATTACAGCACATATGATGATGAATGGGAAGTGTACTTAATAACAGGAATTATATACTGTCTGCAAATGTGGGCATTACTTATTGGACATTACTTTTTTTCTGGATGCACATAATAATTTGCTTTCTGCGGCGTTAGTATTTTATTTCTCACTTTTCCTTATGTATTACATTTAACTTTCTTTCATTTTAGTAATGCTATGGAAATGGCACAACCTCACACTGTGCATAAAATGGATTCAGTTTAGAGGAGTGTGACTATAAGCAAGCTGAGAGAGACATTCATCCTTGGTACAACAGATGCAGTGATAGGACTTTTCACAAGCCCATATACCACTAAAACATTTATGAAACATAATGGGGTGTATGAAACAAACACACTGTCTTCCAGCAGAAATGAATGGATGTCCTTTGATAGTGTTTTAGCAGCTGTCCAATCCTTTTCACATTCTCTCACTTTGACTCTTTCCTTCTCCTCCCTTCTCTCTTTAATCTCTTACTATTCCCCTTCTCTAATCTTTCAGATAGGTTGTGTTATATGCTTTTAGAAATTTCGATAGATCGTGCAATGTTAGAGACCTTTATTGAAGGTGAAGTGTGTAATTTCTGCAGAATTCAAACAAAAAAGTGACACAAACTCCTTGTGTATTGTGAATTTTGAATCTTAAATACATTCACTAGATGTACACAGCTAAAGTTAGGCTGTAAATAAACTACACCACAGTTGCATGACTTCAGTGTCACAACCACTAAGCTTTAATGCGGAGTTCACACTGCACGATTTTTAAAGTCGTCGGATCAGCGTTGTTTTCACACTGGGGTAGCTTTCAGCTGCTGCTGTGTTCACATTGCATGATGGATTGGCAACAGGAGGTTACACACTGCATGACTTTACAATAGGAAGAATCACCGACAACTCTGTCTGGTCTGCAAACTACATTTCACAACCAAACGCACATGAGAAGTGATAAGGAAATAACGCAAGATCACGCGTGAGATCAGAGTTCTCGTGCGAGACTGGAAATGTTATTAAAATGGTACAGCTCAGATGAAACATCAAATAGACATGGGTGCTCCTGCCAAAGTTCGACTAAACTTTCCTCCCTTTCTTGGGTTCAAATAGACAGAGAAGGAGCCTCTCTCGGAACTGAAGCCATGTTTGCTGATATTGTAGTCTATAACTCCTCCCCGAACTTCCTGCTGCCCTGTATCTTGCTCTCTCATTGGCTATAGGTCATCGCGATGTATTTTTCAGTCAGAACTCATATTTCACACAGCAGGATTTTGAATTGCCGACAGGTCCAGATATTTATCATGCCACATATTTCATGGGCATCGGCGACGCGTCGGCGATTCTCTCAGATCGCGTCTTTGATAATTCACACTGCATGAATGTCAGTACTAGTGTGAACGAGCACCGATTTGCCTCTGATTTTGGCCATTTGTCTGCGATTTCGCAAAACCTGTCAGTGAGTGAAAATCGGGGCTAAAACTGTGCAGTGTGAACTCGGCATAGCTCTTTCAAGTGTTTAGCGTCATAATGTTTTTTAAGTTAGTATAATATGATTTAGACACTTGTTTTCAAGACATGTAAAAGCTTAAAAAATCTTGAGTGAGCTGTTACTGATGTATTTTATATTGTAGAATAAAAATATCTTGAGTTTGTGTTAAACACAGGCCTTATTTCAGGCATTTAACCAAAAACACATTCAAAAAGTCTATTGATTTCAACACAGTCGAACCAGAAGTCCAAAAATCCTACCATGTTTCTAGGTTTTAATTTAGTTTGATTCTATTGACTCCGATCCAGTATTGTCAGGCTGTTCTTGATGTTCAAACCAACAGAGCACAGCAAAATCTCCAGTGTGGAAATCCTGGTGTTAACGACTTTTAGAGTAAAGCGTTGAAATTTAAAGAATTAACACTAGCTAGTGTAAACAGCACCCTCTGGCCGGTGTCAATATGCAGAGTTACCCTTATTAACACTATTGAGTGTTATTAGTTACATCCGGGAAATTTGCTCGTGTGCGCGCCTCATCCGTCTGAAATATTTTTCACAGACGCCATTTTCTTTGCTCACGATGCGGAGTGCATGAGGATGGAAAACTACTAAATTAAGTGTTTAATCTTACTCACAAAATGTGTTTTGTAATATCATATCGTTTTATAACGATATTTCTGTGCTGTGTGTGCCTAAAGTTTTCTCAAAGACATTTCCTTTCACTCGCGATGCCGAACAGACGAGGACGTTTCTTTTTAAAAGGGAAACACAGAAAGTTAAGTGTTTTATCTCATTTATAATATGTATTTTATAACATCATATTGATTTATAGCGATATTATTTTTTAATATTTTCACCTGAACACTGGTGCAGTGTTGACCAGTTAATCCATGAGTGTTAACTTTGAACACCAACTTTGGTGTTTTCATCATCCATTCTGGTGTTAATATTTTACATTTTAAGAGTTTGTTAGTAACCCTGTCAGGGTGTTAATAATTTTAACACTTTCAAAAGTGTTAGTTTAACACTTTACCAGTGGTATCCATATATACACTGGATAAGTGTTAATTTTAACTCTGAGGGAGTTAAATTCACTCTTTAAAATTTGCAGTGAGTGATAAAGCCACAAAGCCATAGACTTTCCACTTCTAGGGGAATAGCTTTGGTAGGGGAGTTTTGGGAAGCAATGTAAAGTTACAACAATTCTAAAAAACAACAAACAAGATTCAATTTGCACACAAATACAAATTATATTAGGTTTAGCAGGTATGAATAAAGTATAAATGTGTGTTTGTGTGCATTTGTCAAACATCTGTCTCCAACCAGCCTATTTCTGTAAGATCCATTCTGCAAGATCTAAAGGTAGAGCTGCTGTAAAGTGCCTGTGGATGCATCTGGAAGATTTCATAGTCAAATTAGCCAGCTGAATACATATTACACATTCTTCTGCTGTTCTTGAGCTCTAATCCTGTTAACCCTCCAGTTGTGTTGGGGTCAATTCAACCCAAACTCATTTTCAAGCTGCTCTAAATTGGTTAAACTAATTATTTATTACATTCCATTTGGGGTAATGAATGTATATGTAAAGTTTTAACACGTAGATGTTTTTAAAAAGGCTTTACAACTTTTGCTACAACTTAGAATTGGTTTCCATGTTATTTTCTGAAAATCAACACTTTTAAAAACACTAAAAAGTCAGGTAGAAAACAGAAAACCTTTATTGTAACTTCAAACACTAAATATGAAATACATAAAAAGTTATGAAATTTAAGACTCAGTGTTTACTAGAAACTGAGATTCGTCTTCTGAATCATCCAAGGAAAATTCACAGTTTCTTTATCTAGGAGTTTCCCAGTCCAAAAAACTGTCAAAGGATGTTTTTGGTTGTTAGCTTTTTGGATCTGAATTACTAGACTGAAAAGTAGTATGAAAAGAAGTATGAGAAACCCATTTCCTCCTCACAAAGGTCTGAAAGAAAGTCGTAACAAAAAGGCAGAGGAAGTACAGATAGCAATAAATAGGCCTACTACTTCCCTCCCCATAGTGTAAATTTTTGGCAATTTGCATGGAAACCAAAGTAGGTCTATCTGACCCCCAACACAACAGCTATACTCACTTTTTGAACACAACAGGTGGGTTAAACTAAACTGAAGCCCACCTTACTCATCTCTGTATAAACTCTCACTGACATACCCACTCAGAAATGATTACTAACAGTCAGTGCTATGACGACACTGGTAGTTTTAATGTTTAATAAACATGATGGATGGTTTGGTGTAAAAATTGTATGTTTGTAACACTACAAGACAGAAAGGCAGTTTCTCAGGAGCCTCAAGCTAAGAAAGAATACTCACCCGTCTATTCATGCATCATCAATTATTTATCAGAGGAAATTGAAAAAGGCTGTCTTTAAATATTACAGCAAAACTGAGACACATCATACTATATAGGCTTCCAGTGTGTTTGTAGCAGACAAAGATTCATGCTGTTCTAAGATCAGTTCTGTGTCAGGGTTCAAATGGACGTATTAATGGCTTACTATCATTTCCACATTTCCACATTAAACACTGAGAAGATGCTGCTGGTGTAGAGGTGCTCAAAAATACTCAGATCTGCAATGTAGCAGATGCTGGGCTTTCTGTTGCCATGGAGAACCTTGCAGTTAAAGCTCTGCTGTATAATGTGTATCCACCAGACCTGACGTATGGGGTGTGCACACACATACACACACGCGCGCGCGCGGACACACTGTTATATTACATATTGAGTCCTATCCTTGTTCAGTTTTTGAAAACTATAATGTTATAGGATAGCCAGTATTGAAAATTCTGTAATCATTTTTTTTTTTTTTTACCCTCATATTGTTCCAAACCTGTATGACAAATGGAGAAATTTTAAGGAATGTACTGGTTGCGCTTACTCTACACACTAAGAAATGTTTCTTGAGCATCAAATCAGACTGATTTCTGAAGCATCATGTGACACTGAAGAATAGAGTAACAGCTGCTGAAAATTTAGCTTTGCATCACAAGAATAAATTACATTTTAAATATATTCACATAGAAAACAGTTATTTGAAATTGTAATAATAGTTCACAATATTATGGTCTTGATCTAATAAATGCAGCTGTGGTGAGTATAAAGAGACTTTCAGAAACGTCTTAAAAACCACAAATTTTTAAATTGGTAGTGTATACATTTAAAATGAATGAGGACTGGAGCTTCTGAGCTTCAAAATGGACAAAAAAGCATAAACATACTGTTTAATAAAAGTAATGCACATGACCTATGCCCTATTTTCCAAGGATTCTGAAGTAATAGAATAGTTTTGGATGGTCCACAAAACAGGTCCAAATGATAAGATTTAAAAATACTCTCATGAACACATTAAAGTGAGTATACTAAAAAAAAAAAATGTAACCTAAAACTGGTAACAACTACTGTATGTTTAACTGGTTTTATTCAAGTCAACAATATTATTTAATTTCTCTGAACCAACCTAAATACATCAATTTACACCAACAAAGGGCTTACAAGTTAAACAGGGAAATATCTATATAAGGTAACAACTGCAGTTACATTTTATTAATTTTGGCAGATTAAGCAAAGCAATTTATTGTACATTCAAGTTTCTTTTATAAGTATGTGTGCCTTTACAATGAATAAACGGCATGCTCTTCTAAGAGATACAAAAGAACTAAAAAGTACATGGTATCAGATGTGATCCCAGGTGTGAAGGATTACTGTATGTATGTGTATGTGTATGTGTATGTGTACAGTAAGTGTGTGTATTTAGGGGGTTGTTTTAGAGGTTAGCTGCTGTTGAGTGAGTGCACCCCGTTTGAACTCCCACAGAGACTCTTAACACAGATGTAAAGGTCACAATGGGGTCTACAAAAACCTGAACTCTGCCCATCTGTCACAGACGCTCTCTCTAGCTTTCATCTTTTTCTCCACTTCTTTTTCCTCTTTCCTCTGTCTGTCACAATCATTATCTCCCTGCTTCCACTTTTTTTTTTATTGTTCCTCTATTTAAAGAACCCCTTGTTTGTATCTGTCCTCCTGTGGTGCAGTTCTAGCCCTTAGATCTATGTTTTACCAGGACTCCAATTATATAAAAAAAAGAAAAAAAGAAAAGAAAAGAAAAGAAAGAAAATCCAAAATCCACCACAAAATCTACACTGAAAAACAATTATGGCATTTATAAAAAGTGCATTTTTATATTTGTCTAATTGAACATTTGATTTCTGCAAATAAAATTCCCCATGGGAAAAATAGAGAAATAAAGAAAGGAATAAAAAGAGAGAAAAAAAGGTTTAAATAGTATTTTCTATTATAGTATTTTAGTATTTTGCCTGGCACCAGAGTGCTGATTACTGTTTTTTATAATTATTTTATTTCTATTGTTTAGTAGTAGTGCATAACAGAAAATATGATGCATATTTCAAAAAGACATCACAATAAACATTATGGTCTTCAAAATTTGTCTTAACTTCAATTAAACTATAATAAACATTGACAAACAAAATGTTTTTAGTTTTATCTTAACTGAACATTGTACTTATATTATAGCTAATTTTGTTTATGGTGAAATTAAGTTAAATTAAAAAAAAAAAAAGTAATATATTGACCAACATTAAGTATTTTGGCTTATGTCTAAAGAAAATATATTATTTAAGTATGGTATATGGTCTTTACAACAAATAATCTTTGTATGAATATTTAGGTCTTTGTTAAAATAAACATTTTTGATTAATATTAAATCAAAATTTAAGGTTTTAACCAAACCATAAACATAATTTGAAGAAAACTAATAAATTTAGCTGTAAAAAATATTTTGCATTATTTATTTTTTTTAAGTTGGTACCGAGTATCTTTTTTCAATTTATGGTAAATGTATAGTAGAGTTACACAAGTGAGCCAGAGGGATCAATGTCTCACACACACATGCTCTCGGCTTCCTCTTTATTTTTTTTAAATTATTTTTTTGTGGGTTAAATGGGGTAGAAATAACTCTTTAAAGTTAGCAACTGCAGGTTGACTTTTTACTGTGATGCACTTTTTGTTGTTTTTATGTTGAATTCCTTGTCAGTTGTAAAAGGAGTGATTTGCAGTATAAGGTCTACAGTGTTACCCTTTTTACAAATAATCTTAGTTCAGGGGTAGTGCAAAATCTGTCATCATTTACTCAAACTCCACTTGTTTTAAACCTGTATGAGTTTCTTTCTTCTGCTGAACACAAAAGAAGATATTCTGTGGAAGTCAACTGTATGGTTACCAACATTCTTCAAAATATCTTCTTAACTCAACAGCTGAAAGACAGAAACAGGTTTGGAACAGCTTGAGGGTGAGTAAATGATGACAGATTTTTCATTTTTGGGTGAACTATCTCTTTAAAGGGAATGAGGCAGAGGTGGAGTCTTTTAAGTGATTTGGAGTCCAATTCAACAGCAGTCTGGATTGGACTGGATAATTGTGAGCGCATTTTGCAGGAAATGTTCTTCTGCCCTGTGATGAACTGCATGCTTTTATACACTATGATTTGGTCTGGAAGAAACAACTGCCAATTTCTCTTGCCTGAACAACCTGATGGAAGACCAGTCCTATTATGTGACTCGACCTGGACAAAATAGTATTACAAAGAAAAAATTGGATAAAAAGAAATGAGCACATGAAGATACAGTCAATATAGTAAAATATGTGTTTGCTTTGTTTGATTTTACTTTGTGTTAGCAAATAGAGCAATATTGTTTTTTTATTTTATTTTTTTCTGTATGAAATCTGTCACCAAGTATATCAATGTCAATATTGCTAATATCAATTCCTCTATTATTATTATTATTATTATTATTATTATTATTATTATTATTATTATTATTATTATTAAATAAATCAACAAGAACTGTTTTCAATGTGGGGAAGAAAATGCAGTAGTTACATCCAAGACTAAAATGGATAACCACATCTGAAACTCCAATAACATAGAGACATTGTTTAATGTCTGTAATCCAAGACTGCTTAACAAACAGACTTAAAGAATTAAACAAATACTCCCAGAATCAACCCTGCTTTCTTTCAAACCTTACACAGAAAGAACATTAAAATAGCCTGGGAAGGTTTATGGTGTTTCCTAATAAAACAATGTTTAATGTAAATTATTTATTTAGTGACTATATGATTCAAGAAAAAAACAAATCATATTTGAATGACCGTCTGCATTTAGATGGTGACAAAGCACACATAGTTTGGCCTAAAAGTATGTAAAATTAGCATTAGCAACACTCATGCACAGTACTTTAATATATACTTTAATAAACTTTCATGGAAATTAAATCCAAAAAAAGCACTTAATTTCCTCCTGATGCTGATCAGAGCAAAATGAGCACAGATGTTCATTCACTGCATTGTTCCTGTGGTGATTTGTGCCAAAGCTTTGTCACTCTCATCTGTTTCAGACACACACACACACACACACACACACACATATATATATATATATATATACTGTATACTAGGTCACTCACACACACACACACACATATATATATATATATATATACTGTATACTAGGTCACTCTGTGTGTGTGTGTGTGTGTGTGTGTGTGTACGGGTCTAGACGCAGTAGCATTGCTAAAAAGTGACGGTCCATAAAGGCTTTGGAAAACCTAACCCCCTTCAAAATTTTCCATTAATAAAATTCCTCGACTCAGAATTAAGGAGGGGAAAGAAATCCAGAATGTCCATGTCTGTAAAAGCACTTTTTTCTTTTTTAAACATAATGTGATTAGCAGAGAGTAAAGGGAAAAGACTTTCATTTATGTTCCTTTTTACTCATTTAATCTACAAAAGAAAAAAGAAAGAAAAGGAAAATTAAATGCAAAGTAATAATGAAAGCCAAAATTAAAATCCCGAGTGTTGTGGAAAAGACCATATGTTGTCCTTCTAATTAAATTTCATTAGAAGATTTTGTGTATGGCACTGAAAAATAGAACTTTCTTCTAAACATTTCCACAAAAAGACTAATGAGTAATTGTAGCTGCTACATAAAACTGTAATTTTAGACTAGTGTGAATTAACAATAAACAGGGAAAATTGATAACGTGTGCTTCCAAGTACATTTTAGTTGCTACATTAAATCCACAAGGCCACTGCACACAGAAAATACCTTATAAACCAGCACTTCTCACATCTTACAATGAAAATCCTGCAGAACAGCCACAACTCCCAATAAAAAGGCAGAAAAAGCTTATTTTAGTTTATTTTTAATTTATATATATATATATATATATATATATATATATATATATATATATATATATATATATATATATATATATATATATATATATACATACATACATACTTTTTTTTTATAGTTTCCTATAGAAAGCAAATAAGGGCATATGAACTTTGACCTTTAAATCACTTGACAGCCTACTCTTTAATAATAAAAATGTAACTTTTTAATGTAAGTACATTGTAGTTAAAGTGGGGGACAATGAACAAAGTCTTTATTTATAAAGTGACTAATTTACGCACTGAGTTGTTCAGTGACAACAGCCCATAGTTTTCTGTCACTGGAAAGGTACAGTATAAGGTGCAAATCAACTAAATTACAAATTATACCAACAAATTAATATTAAATTCATAACATGAAAAGAAAAGTTGTTATATGGCTACTGTACTGCATACAAATATAAGAATTTCGCTAATTTAATGGTAACAGGGATGAGCGACTTTCAATTACAAGACACATTCAGCAGCTTCTGTAATTAATCAACCAGTACAATTTCTTCCTCTATACATCAGTTTTGTGGACACACACACACACACACACACACACACACACACACACTAACAAACAGTCATTATCGTAAATGTCTGTTGCCTGGAATGAATGTCTACTGGCAGCAGGTGTTCATTCTAATAGGAAATACGACCTTTACCCAACCACCCACAAAAAACACACTCACTGCCATGCATACTTGGGCATGAAAAGACTGTGAGGTTCACTCAGATCACTCTGGGAGCAATACAATAACATAAGCATGCGCTAAAGAAAATTCGATCACAGGATTTTGTGCATTAACATTTTCCTCTTCTTTATCTCTCTTGTCACCACATGGGATGAAGTGGCCGTTCTGAACTGCTTGTGTATTAGTCTGAAGAGCTCTTCCTGTACAACTGCCTGGGGACAGCAGCTGTTCGTCCCAGCACACATGGACTAACAGTGGAGAGCTGTGAGTGTGTGTGTGTGTGTGTGTGTGTGTGTGTGTGCGTGTGTACAGCATTTGTCAGGTCAGTTTTGTCCATGAACAATTGGTATGTGCCATTCCTCGTCCTCAAACTAACCCAGCACTAATTGGGATTAACATGTGTCTACACTAAAATACCAGAGGACATAAACACAGGCATAAAACACACTCTCACAAGCCGAGTCAGACATATATAGAAAGCAAATGCATGTTTCAATACCAAAATATTTGGATATCTTGTGAAAGAAAACGTCTTCGCTCAACCAGAAAACATCTCAGAAAGATCAAGACTATGTATTTTTCCCTCCAGTCAGCACTTAAACATTAATGTGCTTAACATTTAATCTTTATTTTGATATTTTATTGATCACTAATCAAAATGAATATAAATTTCAGTTGAATATAATAAATCAATTTTCATAATGAAAACAGTGAATAACACTATTGTTATATTTATGATTATTAAAATTTCTCAGGTACTTTCTCTGGTAATATCTCAGAGAAAATCACTCAAATTCTTCCATCAGTACAGTGATGAGAACATCTTAAATTCATTTATCTGGGAAGTGTTTTGTTTTTTACTATATATACTACATTATATACACACACACACACACACACACACACACACATACGCATACACATTATATATATAAGGAAAGTTTGATTGAATTGGCACTGATGTTTTTTGTCATCCATAAACTCAACACCATAATCACTAAACAATGACTTTACACTTTACATTACAATGGATTAATAAATGGAATGATAGAATTAATCCAGTGGTTCTCAACTGATTGACCGTGACCGAAAAATAGTTTGGGTTTGATTCAAGGTCGCAGACAACAGAAAAAAAATTGGTAAATACAAATAATATATAGCAACTAACAATGTAAGTAATTACATAAAATATAAAAATAAATAAATAAATAAATAAATAGGCTTATCAATTTTAAAAAGCAGGAACAAAATGCTTCCCATGTCTTTTATTGTTGACGTCAAAGGCCTCTACGGTACTGTGATGCAAATTCCTCTGTCACTTGGTAGAGGCTAGCCAAATTAGCCAGATGCCAATAGGGACGGGTTGCATGATATGCCCTCATCCCAGAAAACCATGAACAAAACTATGCAAGGTAAAATCAATATGACACACACTGTCCTGGCAGAAAATTACCAGTACTTTTCCATTAAATTTACCAAAATTTTCTTCAACCTTAAAACACAACACAATATAACTTAACTCAACACATAACTCAAAATCAATACTGAAAAATCCTTCATATTAAAGTCCACTACATTAAATACTGGTTCACTGAAACCATCAAAATTCAAGAAATATTTAAAAACCAATCATAAACCAACACATTTTAATGTTAGATTTTTTGTTAGAGAAATGATTCTGGCACTGTGTTGGTTTGTTCTACAGAAAATCTGATTGCTGATGCAAAACTAGTCCCTTGCCACATGCTCATGAACGCAGACAGAACAGACAGAGAGAAACAGGACACAATGGTAATTTACCTGGGTAAAGATGTAATTATCCTTCTGCTCTACGGAATTTCTGAATGATAATCAGTGCTAATGGTGCTGATGTAAATGAACATTGGGGAGAAATGACATAACATGAAAATTACAAACCACATAGTCAACAAATTAAAAATATCCTGACGATGACATTTCGATATTTGCTTTGTTTGGAGCTGTGAAAGGGCAGAAAAAGAGGCGGCACATAAACTGACTGATTAAAGGAGAGGAAGAAAAATAGAAACACACATAGAGAGAGAGCAAAAGAGCAGTACAGACTGTTGTTCTGCCGATTGCGTCATTATATTTTATTTAGTATCTCCACAGGCGAGAGGGCAGAGAGGATAACACATGATCAGTGGGGCTGGGAAATCTGAGGACCGCAGTGTGACTGTACGACTTTTTGTGTTCAATGAAAGTGCAATATAAGCACAATGGACATGATAAAAGTGAATGAGGCCAATTCATAACATAAAAATAGTCACCATTTCAAAAGTAATTACCAGATGTTAACAATGTTATCATTATTTCTGGGTGGGGGGAAAAAAAAGAAATCTGTGTTATATGTAAAAAATGAAAAGTTGACTTAACTTAAAATTTCAAGGTAACTTGCTGCACAGCTTTTTTGAGTTTACTCAACTTTGGACTAAGTTGTTCACTCAACCCAAGTCACTGAGTAAAGTCACGTCTCTTTTTTTGTTCAGCTAACACAGTTTTGTTAGTTAAAAAGACTTGTAATGCTTTTCCAATGTGTCTCAAATTATGTTCTGTGAACTTTTTTACTAAATGACAAACATTAATGGATAAGTAGACAATATTGTCTTTGTTTGTAAGACAACTTACAAGACTAAGATATCCAGAAAACAGACAAAAGTGGTTGAACATACTCTAGGCCTCAAAACTAGACACACTAACCTCAAGAACGGTGGCAATCAACAAATGTTAAAAAGATGAGCCCTTTACATCACAGTATAACAAATAACTAACAATAATGATAAAACAACAACAAAAAAGTTTAAATGAAATCAGCAAACAGCAAAACAATAATCCTATAACAGTAGCTTCATAATTGATTCATGCTGCAATGCATGCTGGGAACTCACAAAGCCTTAACATTTCAACAATATGAAATTCTTTGTTCAGACAACTGTTTGACTAGTTGGGACAACATTTGGGGTAATTTTGTTGGTCTGACAAGGGTTTTTATATGTAGTTTCAAGAAAATAGGAGGGCCAAGAAATTATTTTTTGGTGGTAATCATTATGCCACAAATGCTTTTAATTGAGCTTGTTTTGGACCTGGAATATCTCTTTAACCAGCCATAAACCTCACATCAAAGTGAATGTACTGTTAAGGAGACATACCTCTTCACAGATAACATCTGAACAAAGACTGTCAGACACTAGTAGTAGTAGAGATTATAAGACAATTTTGTTAAACAGGGAAGGAAGGAGCCGAGGAAATGAGCGAAATTTCCATGTGAGCCATTGCGTTCACCCAAACAGAAGGGCCATTAGGAAAAGCTAATGGATAAAGCCAGTACTGGCTCTTCCTGCCTGTTGTTGCACTATTCTATAAGACTGTTATGCAGTAATGGTAAAATTAGACACATTCATTAGGCACATTCACTCAAAGCATAATGGTTTCTATGTCTTCGTGCTTTTGTCTTCTTGTTTTGAACTTTTAGTTTGTACTCTGTTCCTATTTCCTCTTTCAGGTTTCCCTTACTGTCACTTCACTGTTTTCACCTGTTTATTGTTAGTCTATTACCCTGTGTGTTGGTGTATCAGTAGTGTGATTAGTTTCTTCCTTATGTTCTTAATTAGTTTCATTGGTATTGTTTAATATGGTCTCTTTATTTCTAACTAAACATCTGCAATAGGATGCTGCTCTCCGTCTATGTTCGCCTGTGTTGCACATAGTATCATTATGGTTTTATTTTCTGAATGCTAGCTCTTATAAAAGCATTTATATGCTTGTTTGGGGGCTCAGTGTGAGTAATAGTCTTTATTACATATATGTCCCCAGCCCCATGGATGGAGTTCTAGAGGAAAAATAAATATCTTGATAAACTAGAAGCAATTAAAAAAATCTGATGGTAAATTTTCCACTGAAGTAAAGGTTGTTACAGTAGATGGGTAATGTTAAAGTTTGAAGATGTGCAAGTTGCAATAGTTATCCAGCTCCAGGAAAACCCAAAACCAGTCTGCTTCTTCAGGACTTTCTTAAGACTGATTTGACTAGTCATTGACATGTCATTCAGGCAACCCACCAACTAGTCAATTCTGAAAATATGTCATACTGAGAAATTATACTTAAATGGTTGGTTCACCAAAAAATTTAAATTCTGTCATCATTTACTCCCCCTCATGTCATTTCAAATCTGTAAGATTGTCTGTCTTCTGTGAAACACAAAAGAAGATAATTATCCCTTTATGTATGGTTGTCAACATTTTACTCAAAGTATCTAGCCAAAAACATACTCCGAAAGTAAAGCTTTCACATTTAATTGTACTTGAGACTTGGACCAATGACCATATTTTTGTAAAATTACAGATTTACAAAAAAAAGCTTTAAAAGTTCAGTCAGAAGTGTAATTTAAATTTGTATTTACTGAGATTTTAATGCATCAGCTTATTAAAATGGACAAAAATAACAAATCATGATGACCTGCAGAATTATACTTTTTACTCCTTACTTTATAATTTAGACCTGATTTAGATTGTTTTTGGAGCACCAATTAAGCAAAATTACAAATATTCTATTTCAGCAGTACTCAAGAAAAGTACAACAAAAAAAAAAAAACCTAAAACCATCCTTATGGAGTGCAATCACTCTAGCCTGCATTGTTATTAGACAATTGCTTGAGTAAACGTGTCTTTGATTTGATCCGCACACTTATCAGATAATCAGTAAAGGTAAGACTATTCTCATTAGTACTTAAATCATGTATTTTGTTGCAGTTTGTGGCCAGTAACTCCAAATTTGACTTTGGATACTTTCGTTACACCCTTTACACTGATCTTACAATGTTTTTCACAGTTACTCATCATCTGTCAGTAGAGAAAACATTTCTTAGAGCAGTGCACATTTTACGATAGACATGTTAATGCAATTTCAGAGAGTTTGAGATTAATTTATCATGTAAATATAGTAACACTTGGACGACAATGTCTGAAACCAGCGAGTCTGTGTGTTAAATGCTAATTCAAGAATAACATGTTTTTTAATGAAAAAGAAAGGGGGTGGGGGTAGGAATCATGTTGGAAAAAGTTCAGAGGGGTTTCATTTAATTACCTAGGAAGAAGAACAGCTGGTTCAGAGCACAGCGACAAGATGATTTTGAACAACATTGTTGTGGTTCTATAAAGCTATACAGAATAATACAGCTGTTCACTTTGATGTCCTAAATCCAGAAAGAGAATTTTCAAGCCATGGCTCAATGGATTTTTTTTTTTTAATATAGTAAAATAATAGTGCTGTCAAACGATTAATCACGATTAATCGCATCCAAAATAAAAGTTTTTGTTTACATAATACATGTGTGTGTACTGTGCATATTTATTATGTATATATAAATACACACACATTCAGTATATATTTTGAAAATATTTACATGTGTATATACATTTATATATTTATATTCTTATATTTTATATAAAATATAAGAATATATAAAAATATAAAAATATATAAAAATATTTTTCTTAAATATATGCATGCAATGTGTTTGTATTTATATATACTTAATAAATAATTTTTTTTATTTTGGATGTGATTAATTACAATTAATCATTTGACAGCACTATTGGTTGTTGTTAGCATTATTTCAAGATTTTTTTCATGTGCAACATAAATTACACACTTAAAAGTCGACAAGTTGCCACAAAAGTGACTACAACTACCACAAGGAAATGAAACTATATTAACATAATTAAAATGTTAAAAATGTATAACATTAAAAAATGACAACATATTTTTGAGTTTATTTTTATTACAAAAAAAACTACCAAAGGTAAATGTCAGAAGCTTAGACAGGAGAGTCTTCAAATATTGTCTAGACAAAAAGGAACCACAAGACTTACATTTTACAACCTACAAAATTGTTTGAAGGGTTGACTGTGTAATGTTACAGAACAAAATGTGAAAGTCTCTTCAAGTAATGTTAACCACAGACCTTTATTCATAAAATCTAAAACAGCTATTCTAAAAACCCACAGGATATTCTGGAAGCAAATTATCCTTCTGGATTGGCCAACAAATTGACGTCATGCCTGAATAGCTCTGTTACAGAGAATATAATTTAAAAGACAGGAATGACATCCATAAAGACACTACAGAGGTTATTTCCCACACAGATATCAGGTGACTAATACATTTGCAACACCAGCGTTCAATCAATCCTGAAAAGCGAGCCGAGAGAACTTAAACATATGCGAGGCAGTTGTGTGTTATTGCACATGTTTGTTTTACATCTTTCCTACCTACTGATTCACTACGCGCGCTAATACAGTGGCTAATGAGGGGCCATTACAGTGGCCAAAAATAGGCAGAGGACGCAAGACCAGAGTCTACCATTTAGACTCTGATAATAAAAAAAAAATATGGACTGTACTGAGGCCACATTCAGAGAGAGAGAAAGAGACACAGGGAGAAAGAGAAAAGTGATGGAAATAGAGGCAAATAGAGGATGACAGAGAGAGACAGCCTGCCTTCTCCTAATCCTCTTTAGATGTATTTTCCATAGGAACTGCAAAGCTATTAGGATGTATGTGTGTCATCTACATTTCCACTGGACAAATCTGGTATGTGTGTGTCTGACAACTTCTTTTACAGTAAGTAGCTCCATTGGACCACTGTTGCTCTGCAAATTCTTGCAGGCAAAATACAGTCATTTCAACAGGAATCCATGCAATGGGGATGAAATTTGTGTGAGGACAAACATTTCCTCACTCAGATTTCGCAACTGGTTCAAGTTGGTAAAGCAGATTCACCTCATTTACCAACCACAATCTGCGCGTCACACATCATACTATTTACAATAGACAATGTACTTTTTTTGACAGTGACTGTACCTTTAAGACTTCTAACCATCAGTGTTCATCAGAGCAAGCCAAGCTGCTAAATATTACATATTGAGTGGTCATATGTTTATGTTCTGATAAAAACCAAGGGTGATCTTGTGACATCTTAAAACGGTTTATTTTGCCATAATGACAGGCTAACTGTACATTATTCTGCTAATTACACGGCTAGTTAGCAAGTAAATAAATAAAGGGCCTTGGAATGTTGATCTGAGTTTAAATTATTGTTTTATGTGAGAAGAAAAAGACCACAAAGCGCTGTGAGAAACTAGTACAGGGTAGAAGATAGGTTGCAAAAGACAATCAGAATCTAGTATTCCAGAAAGATGTATAATGAAACATTATAAACATGATGCATTTTTATGAATTATCTGTTTTTGCAGCTTAATTAAAAAAAAAAAAAAAAGCTTTGTAGCTTTGTATTATATTTTATTACACATCAGAAATGAGTCTGTTTCCATGATATGTCACCTTTAAATAAACAACATTCTGTTGGTCACCGCAACATTATGAAATGCAAGAGTTTCTCAAACAACTGCCTACTGGTCTTGCATAACTTTGCTTGTATAGTCTTAAGATGGCAAGGTGCTGCTTACAAGGTTCACATAATAAATATGTCTACTTCTGAAACATAAATAGAGCTGCCTGAGTCTAATCTTCAGCGGTGATGATTATACAAACAGCAGACCACGGACACGCACTGACACTCACACACAGACACAAACACAACTAAGATTCGCTCTGGTCTGAATGACACCTTTATGCACTGAAGGGAAGGTAGGAGTGCAGAGTCACACACACAGACTCTATGTCTGGAGTTGATTTATTTCAGGCCATTGCTTTCTAAACAGGACATGCAAACACATTGCCGCTTATTATACGTCACTCTAAATGCTCTTGTAGGTGGATCATTCCACAAATAACTGCCTGTTTGAAACTCTGCTGAGCCGTAAACTGTTGTTTTATACACTACATTATTCTGATGTCCATATGATGAGACTTGGTCACACTGATTGATGACATTTGGTGAACTACAATGGGGCTTTTGGTTTACTCGCGTCTCCTGCTGCCATTTTCAAATAAGGGTTGGATGATATTTTTTCCTTCATTTCTTTCTTTTTTTTTACAATGGAAAACAAGTGCTACCAAGATTAGTTGCAGTGTGTAAACTTTTATGACCACTCTAAAAGCTAACCAAGGTGGAGGGTTACAGCCTGTCGGAGACTATTTTCCACTTACGGACAAGTGGGGGTGAGAGCATGTGTGTGTAGTTTAATGTGGTAGGGTAATTGGTCAAAGTTATCCTTCTTTGTGAAGTTATGATACAAGAGGAAAAAGAGAAAGGGGGATGGAGAGAAAGAAAGGCAATAAAAAGACTAAGTTAGAAAACTTGCTTTGCATGGAAAAATCCTGGAATTTCGTCTGCAACACATTGGGCCTCATTTATGAAACGAACGTACAACAGAAAATTGGGTGTATGGTCGTTTCTACGCAGAACTTGGAATTTATCAGTATTGACGTGAACGGTGGATATGATCAAATCTCACGTCAACTCTCAGCTCATGTACGCAGGTTTTTGAGTTAGCCTGAACTTGAGTGCAGCAAAGTAAATCTGGTAGAGAATACACTGAAAATAAAATGACTCATTGAATTTACTAAAAATTTTTTAAGGTAAGTGGTTGCAATCAATTTATTTTAGCTACATTTAAATAAATTTAGTTGAAAGTTAGTCAACTAAATTTGTTTATTTAAATGTAGCTTTTTTCAGTGTAGTATAATGATAGCATTTTGTTCATTTAGATTATTTTCCTGACTGACAACTGAAGCTCATCATTATGGCAAAATAAAAACCTAGGGTGATCTTGAGACATCCTAAAAGGGTTTATTTTCTCATGATGACAGGCTAACTGTACATTATCCTGCTAATTACACGGCTGGTTAGCAAGTAAATAAATAAAGGGCCTTGGAATGTTGATCTGAGTTGAAATTATTGTTTTATGTGAGAAGAAAAAGACAACAAAGAAACTAGTACAGGGTAGAAGAAAGGTTGCAAAAGACAATCAGAATCTAGTATTCTGGAAAGACGGTTACTAAAATTATAAACATGATGTTTTTTTTTGTTTGTTTTTTTGTTTTTATCGGTTTTTGCAGTTTAATGTAAAACAAAAAAATAAAATGAATAAAATAAAACAAATACATGAACAAATAAATAAATACATAAATACTGGTTTTATTTGAACTAGAGATTGTATTTTATTACACAACGTAATTTTCCTTAGCCAGATCATTAACCAGTAAGGTTAGAATTGTAAATTAAAATTTCAATACATGGGTGTCTGTGACCCATTAAAAATTCCACAATTATTGGAAAAGTTTTTTTTTTTTTTTAAGGGGTGTTTTTGAAGTAAGAACAATTTCACTCTTTTTGGCCGGTTATGTTTCTCCATGTTGTAAACTCTAGGGGCAAAATCCCACCGGGGTGTTTTTAGGGGTGTGATATTCAATTGATGATTTTCTTCAGCCATTCCACATTTATCAACATACTATCATTCGTACGATGGGATTGGTGGCATACGAATGTTTCATGACTCATACATGAACCCTGCTGTAAGTTGATTTGTGCGCTCAGATCTGTGCTTGTTTCTACATTAGACTGATACATGAGGCCCTTGACTATGCTGGTTTTATATTACACTGCAATAAGGCTGTATTTCAAAATTTCAAAATTGCAACTGTTACCTTAAACAGGTATTTATGCTTGATTTAACCCATAAAAATTAATTTTGTTGGTATAAATGAGTTGACTCTGTGATGTTAAAGGGCACCTATTATGCAAAATCCACTTTTACATGGTGTTTGGAGATAAATGTGTGTTGGCAGTGTGTGAACACAACCACCCTACTACAATGATAAAAATCCACCCACTCCTCATTTTTTAAATCCCATTAAACCAAGTCAGTCTCACTAGGCCTGCCGTTTTGATTCTCACCACAGTGTGACATCACATTTCGGAGGGCCGGGTCACCGGGGTTTGATTGAAAGCCCTGCATTGCTATAGTTTCCGCCCTCAGCGGTTACGCTGTCCTTCATTTTCTCTGCGCTCGAGCAGCTGTAACGTCAACAATGTCTCGCTAGCAATCCTGGTGCTCCGTGTTTGGATGTAAGACTGAACATAAGAGTCTTCATTTTCTCCCAACATCTGAGCTGCTGAGGACGCTGTGGATTACTTTCATTTTTCAAGGTAATGCGCCTCAAAATCTACCTAAATACGTATACCACTCCAGACTCCTTTGTGAATGTCATGTTGTTATAGTGCATAACGTTTTCACTGTATTTGTGTGCGTACATTAAGTATTTTAACTGATCAGCACCATGCTTGTGAGATTAGTTTGCGCCGTTCATAGCACGAGATTCGTTCATTAGCGTGGCTCGGTCCATTGATCCGTGCCAATGACAGATCAGCGCACAGAGCTCGCGCCGTTTCGTCCCACTTTCAGTGTATTTGGTTTCCCATATGTACGGCTAAACACCGGTTCTCTCGCTCTCTTATGTTGCTTTTACCGGCTGTTTATTGCTGTAGATATGCAATGCAGAGAGATGTATACGCGACACCCTCTTCTGGAGACGGGGCGGGAATATGCAGCTCATTTGCATTTAAAGTCATACACTCCAAATCAGCTCTTTTTTAGACACACCCCAAAAATGACATTTTCCAGCTGTTATAATAAATGATCTGTTGGGTTTTTTGGGCTGAAACTTAACAGACACATTCTGGGGACACTCAAGTTCAATATTACATCTTGCAAAAAGTGGCATAATAGGTGCCCTTTAAATAACATTTTTGACTTGAATAAATCAGATAATATATTACCACTTTTAGGAAAAGGTGTATCAGTCTCCAGTTTATCCAGAACTTTTCTTGTTACCATTTTTTAGGAAAAGGTGTAGAGTCACCAGTTTATCCAGAACTTTTCTCTGTTGGCTGCTATTATGAATAATTTCCCTTTAATATTATTCTTCTTGATCTCCCACGTGATTCAAAGGTATAAGGGAGGCCCTAGTCAAAGTCTGTTTGCTATCTGGAGAAGAGACAGAGAAGAAGAATGAGAGCAGTAGTGATATTTACTGATGTGCCGAGTGACGAAAGTGGCTGGTTGGAAACAAATATTTCAAGGCAGTGATTGACAAGGGAGAGATAAAGGAATAAGATGAACGAGAGAGACATGAAGGTTCCGGAAGGTAACTGCATCAGAAATCCTGAAGATATTGCTTTTTATTTGCTACATCTGTTAAAAACAGCTTGTGCCATCAACTTGCTGCAGTCAAACTAATCCAGAGTGCAATATAAGAGCTTTTTTAAAGGTCAAAACACACTGTGAGATTTTCTTTGTAAAAAGCTTTGCAAACTTGTCAGAGCTGCCATTTTTATGACTCCTGTTCAGTATTCCTGAGCTGATTTGTGGGCAATGTGTCCTGGTTACTAAATTTTCAAAAATACAACTAATTAGATAATTTTATGGAAGAATTCATAACAGGAGTTACTTATTAGCAAGTTAACTATATTTGCACAAGCAAACCTATTTTACTTTGTGTTCTGTTCCATTATTTAAATTATTTGTTTTTCACGGCACATTATTGTGCTTTCAATAAGATAAACTCACCAGTAAACAACATGAAATGTGACTGATTGCTTTACATATTGGTCAGATTGCTTTCAAGAAGATAGTGTTTGAACAGAATAATAAATTGTATGGAACAGAGATTTAATCAGGGGTTTGGCAACATGTGACTAGTAGGTTGATTTCTGATTTAATCCGATTAATTATGGTGAATTGAAATATGATTACTTGCATTATTTCAATTTAATTTTTTTAAATAATAGCACAAAAATAATTGAAAGTTGAAATAATTGAAATTGAAAGTTAAAATTGAAAGTCCTAATAAATATTTAGTTAAAAATAAAATTAATTAATTTAAAAAAAAAAACTAAAGGAATTAAAACAGTGAAGCAATCTTACAAACAAACAATATATAAATAATATAAAAGAAATCAGTCTTCCAAGATTGAAAAATCTAATTAAAGTTCAAACAAATACAGTTTTCTATTTAAGCTTTATGTCAGCAAGACATGAAAATCTATTTCCTAATATTTTCTAAATGTTTTAAACTTGTTTAAATTCTTTAACCTTTTTTGACCTCACACTCTAAAAACTGCTTGTTTATTTGCTCAAGCCAAAGTGCTCAAGCCAAATGCGTGGGTAAGGAAGCTGGGTTGATTTGACCCAATTTGGGTTGATAATACTTCATAATCTGTATTACACACTTCACGCAAGTTTCAACCATTCTCTGAGTGACGTTACCACTTTCACTATCAATGTTCACTGCGCTGATGAAAGCAGTAGGCTGTGTGGAAAATAGAAAAAAATTAATCAAAGTGAAAACTATCAAACTACCTGCAGTGAGGAATGTGTTTCTTTTATGACTGGAGGGTTTTTTGTAGTGTTTTCTTTCACACCAAAATCACTCGGTGACCAATGATTTGTGAGTGGAAACTGAAAAAGCCAGAATGGCACTTGAGAAGACTGATTAAAAAGTTTTAAACCTGTTGATTTGCTAATTCACAAGTGTTTATTACAAGACTTGACCTGGGGCTTTGACCATAGGAAGAAAAATAAATGGTCAAATTTCATCTGAAACAATATTTATTCAACAATGTTCACTGAGCTTTTAAAATCAATTTCAATTCACTGTATAAGCTGTATAACTCCTATTCTTTTCTGCACTTTTTCTCACTCATGTACATAATGTTTTTTTTTACATAATTTACAAATAAAAATAATTCTACATTGTTACAATTGGATTCAAGCTCACATTCACTTGAGCTGCCTTCATCCAGTCAACAACTGATGGACAAAAGTAAGACCCCTTCTTTTTCAATAATTAATTCACTCAGATGTATGTCATAACATGGACTATTTAATTTTCCTGATTTTAAAACCATCAGCTGGCTCAAATGACTGTGGCAATGAGCTTTTTCAAACCTTTAGAGATTCTGTGAAATCCACATGTAGCACATCTACATTGTTCCTGTTCGTTAATTGATGAAAGAATCATTTTCTGTCATTATGCCCAACATCAAATGTGTAAAAGCTTCCCGCAGAACACAGCTGATAAAAAGCTTTTCTGGATTTTTCTGCATTGCTATCCATAATGGTGCAGAAGTGAATGAGAAATCCTCCTTACAACACTTACAACCTCTGACAACTGCTGCAGGCCCAGTTCATTTATATGCAAAAAATTATTACCCAAAAACTAGTGCAGAAAGAGTAAGTATAGTCTTGGCTTTTTCTCCTTGCTCAGTGCTAAACATGGTGTGCAAAGATACGAAAACTTAACGCACACTCACACACAAATAGATGCTCGCAAGCAAGTACATGCACACATACACACTTTAGAGGCTTAATCTTCATAAATCCCTGAGTGCAGGCATAAGAATATTTTCCTTACTTTTCCTTTCTGTTAAATCACAGAGAAAAAGGTCACAACATTAATACAGTCATAACAACAGTGCTGACGACATATTGTTCCACACATACCCACTAAAGTTATCAGGTTCTTCCAGGCCCCAACATGTCATCTTTAGAAAGAATGTATTTCATAAGACTCTCATTGAGAGCCACAGCAAATGGGAAGCATCATTATGCAAAAACACCAATGAAGAGAGGAGATACCAAGTGGAACATTTGTCTTCCAGACTGATCCCTGACCAGTGTCTCTGAGCTGCTTATTTGCTTTAAGTGTTATATGGAATTTTTTACACTGTTCCCAAAACAGCAATTAGGATGATACTGAGTCGAAATTGTGTTAAATGAAGGGTGGTTGTGTTTTGTCAGCCTCTGTGACTAAAGAGATATTAAAGAAAGAAAGGAGAATGAGAGAGAGAGAGAGAGAGAGAGAGAGAGACAGAAAGCTGGGCGAACTGGCTTTGAAAACAGTTACCAGCCCAAGGCCACAACGCACAAAAACCAAAACACACACACACACAAGACACAGAGCTCACCTTCAACATAATCATTTCTCGCTGTGTATCAGTGTGTGTGAACTGACACGGCAGCACAAACAGAACAAGGGTGGTAGCAGTCTGCCACGGCCCCTCTATGCGCCTGCTGGATAATTTGGGCATTTGCTGTGCCACAACCCTGGCATGTACAGATGTCCTCTAATATGAGCCCACCTACTGGACCTTCCCCTGATTCCCTAATCACTCTGAATTGCAGAGGAAGAAATAATGAGCAGTAATATCTGTCAGAAACATTAGCTGATTTAAAATAAGATGCTATTAACAGAGCTGATTTCCAAAAGTGCCTGAGACTCATTTCAACAAGCCAACAGAAACTAGAGCCATCCTTACTATAAAGTTAATTCTACAACAGCAATTGTTCATAATTATCATACGTTTGCATGTTCACCATACTGGAAAGGTCAAAATCCACCCATTAACACATGCAAGCGAACTAACAGATGCAGACTGCAACAGTAAGAGCTCCTTCTAACCAATTTTCACTCATTTTGGTAAATAATACTGCACAATGCTGATAATAAACTTCTAAAATGATTAGAGTATTTTATCAGAGCATTATATAGAGCTCATTATGCATATTCAACACAACAGTACACAGCGATGGTATAAGTGATCAGAAATAAAACAACTTTGCTATAGAATGTTATAAACCATAACTCAACGTAACAATTTTCCCCTAAAATTCATAATATATTTGGTTATTCACAAAACAATTATAAAAGTCAAACACAACAAAAATTATCTGTTAAATTATCCTTTGTTAATTTCAAGCCCACCTATCGAATCATAATATTTTTGAGGGTTTTACTTGCTTACTGATTTGCAATATGCATATATACATACACATACACACATAGATAGATAGATAGATAGATAGATAGATAGATAGATAGATAGATAGATAGATAGATAGATAGATAGATAGATAGATAGATAGATAGATAGACAGATAGATAGATAGATAGATAGATAGACAGATAGATAGATAGTATATATGTATGTATAAACAAGGGTACAGTTCAGTTAAGACAGAAAATTTATTGATTTATTTTCCAAATCAGAGAGTATGGTATACATCATAGTCAACTGTGCATCATTGAAATTAAATGATGCATCATCCAAAAGTAAATGTATTTGTAAGTAGTTGTATTGTAGTAATCTGACAGTAAAATATACCAAAAACTAAGTATATAATAAGCTTTTTTTTTTATTATACATACTTACTTAAACCAGAAATCTAAACTAAGTATATAATGAACTTTTTATATTATACATATATAAACCAGAAATGTTTGCCCTTCCAGGATGGTGGATCTATTGACATATCTGGAGCAACTTTATACCTGCATATTAATGTATAATCTATGTATTAACGTCTATGATTCTAATTCCCTGTCTACAGTGAAGACTAAAAGGATGCTGTTATAATCCAAAGACCTAAATACCACAAGTGCTTGCAGTGTAAATTTTGTAGTTTGCAGCATCACATCGCTCACTTGCAGACCCTGTGTAAGGTCTGCAACTGTTATAAAACATTCTTTACCACAACCACCTGCCTGAAAGTGTAAATGCAGCCCCTGCTGATCTGGCACTAAAATATGAAAAGAACGGGCATCCATTGTACAAGTGAGTGCTGGCATGAGCTTTAATGTTTAATCTGGTTATCCTGTCAAGGCTATCCTGTTTTTCTCCTAGAGCCTTACATTGTGCTGTTGGTTGTTTGATGCCTCAGCTGGCAGAGTCTGCAGCAGGCCAAGATTAGTGAAGAGCTTATAATTAAATGCACCAAGTATTGCTGTAAACAGCATGTCTCCTGCAAGACAAAAAAAGCCACCTTGCACGCCTGTCACGACTGTGCTGTAATGCTGTTGAACGACTACAACAGCAACAAGATTCTAAGCAAACTTCTGAAAATTCTGTCATCATTTACTCAGCTTATGCTATTCCAAACGTATGCGATTTTCTTTCTTTCACAAAACACAAAAGTAGATATCTGAAGAATGTTTCACGTTTTTGTCAGTACACTGAAAATTGGCCTGGTTTTAAGTCAAAAATATTATTTAATATTGCTGAATCAACCTAAATGCATTCATATATGGGTTCAATTACGTAGAAATATCTCTTTAAACTAACAAGTGCAGGTTACCATTTTTTGTAGTGTACTGTGAAAGCCAATGGGATCCAAACATTTTAAGCTCAAGACATAAAGGTAGCAAAAAAGTAATCTCCTGAAGCGATATGATTACTGACCATTAATAATATCAAACCTCAAAGCTTCTTGCATGTCATGTGTCCTTTCTGAAGCATAGAACTTATGGATCCCACTGATTGTCTAGACCAAAAAAGCAGAAACATTCTATAGATATCTTCTATTTTGTTCCACACAAGAAGGCAAATTATACAGGTTTGGAATTACATAGAATGAGTATTTGATGAAAGAATCTTCATTTTAGATAAACTACTCCTTTAACCCATTGGAATTTACAGGAATTAATTTTTTTGCTCATATTTTGTCCTGCGTTACAGTAGGCAGAAGGAATAGAGGTCATTTCCTTCCCATAATCATTCAAATTGGCAATATCTAATTTAATCCATGACGGAGCCCCTGTGAGGGAAGCCAGGGATCTTTTAACCGGAAAACAAAATTACTGTTGACCATGACATGCCACAGCTGAAGAAACTTAAATCCCCTCAGGCCATTTATAACCTTAGATGTGTGCATTTAATAACATCATGCAACAACACAATTGTTATTTTGAATAGTTAATTCTCTTAAGCATGACCACTAGTCTCATATTTTCACTAATTACAGTTTCCTGACATGCTGTGTTCTGCTGCCAGAGCATGTGAGAACATGTCAGAGCATCTGTGTGAGTGTGTGTCAGCTGCACCAGCAGCTACTGAGGATTTCCCATTAAAAGACGGATTAAGTTTTCATTCCTGTATATCACAAAACCTCTTACACACACATACACACACACACACACACACACACACACACACACACACACACACACACACACACTCCAGTGTCTCTCTAGAGAGATTTTTAGATCTGTTAGAAGTGAACAGGTGCACCATGACCAACAGCCAACAGCGAATGCCATGCAGACCCCAGCATAACATGTATCTCATGAATCTCAAGAAAATAATTGCTAGCACACATTTCTCAATACTTAAGTCTCTTTTCAAAACTCTTCACACATTTCCCCTCACAAATTTTTCAGCTTGGCACAGCAGTCAACTGAATATCCAAAATGTACTAAAACTATCAAAACACTTCATATGTCTCAGAACAACTTCCATAACACGCAAAGCTTTTCACCACCCAATAAACACACTTTGTTACTCATAAAACAGTGACCTAAAAAACAAACATGTGGCACTATCCAATGTTTTCTTAAATGATTCCCAGTAAATTTTCTTTACAAAACAAGAATGCTGGCTCGCTACTGTTTAGAATTCAATAAAAGATATGCTACATGGTCCATGTGTTCTTTACAGAATAAAAATATTTCCCCTTTTGTATAGATGCTAATGATACTGAAAGACTAACACCTGTGTAGGTGTTCAGCTACATCTGTTTTGATAGTAATACATTTTTTAGATTTTGAATACATTTAAATATGATATTACTGTAGAAATACAGCAAAATATTGTCTTACTCAGCTTTTTGCTAAGTTAAACAGTTTTGAAAAAAGTCTGTAAACATGCAAATTTGGTCTGGCCAAGCAATGATAAATGATCCACAGTTTAGCCCACATAAACTGCTGTTGTGCTTACTATGTGAAGAGTTTTGAAAAGTATTGAGAAATTGTTTTTAGCAATAAACTGTAATGTAATTTTTGACAAAAAGAGCACATATTCTCTACAATTCACAGAAAAAAAAAATCTCTGTGCACTAAAATAGATTCACTTCAGGAGCATTTTCTGATGTTTTGACCCAAGAGTTGAAAGCATTTTAGCAGATGAGCTGAGACAATGTAGTTCCTGAGTGCCTGCAGACATGAGCGTGAGACAGACTATAGTAAAGCGCACTGGTAGTGGATGAAAGAGTGCCTTGTGGCACAAGGAATGGAGTAGACTAAGTATTTGTGTGTGTCTGTGTGTGTGTGTTAAAGTGGACTGCTATTGCACCTGAGGAGGAAGAATATGTTGACTTGTCCATATAGATGTGTGGGTGTTGCATAATATAAATCCATTTTGTTACAGCAGGATGTGCCTTCAGTGTGTGAGGGAGAAAAGAGAAATAAATGCAGATTTGTTTTGTGTGATTGTGTGTGTTTTACTACCGATAGCATTTCTGTCTGCATTTTCAGTGCTCAGTAAGGTTGCTGTGAATGGTTTATTTGACATAAATGCCAATCCTGCACAGAAAATCAGCTTTGCTGTACCTCCAAAAAAACATATATCTCAATAAGTTATTAGTAAGTAGGTTGTGATCCGTCTCTGTGGAGTGGACCTATACCTGTTTACAGAAGAAAAAAATCGTTCTATATTTACACACATAAAAACTTGCAAAGCGAAAATAGCATATCCGTGGTGTAAAACAAATTTATAAAAAAAAAATTAAAAAAAAAGAATATACTCCAAAGATTTTATACATGGTCCCTCAAGTGTTAATAGTTTAATCTGACACACAAATCAGTATTTTTAGTCCTCGTATTTAAATTGAGCACTAAATAAAAACAAAATAAAACTTCTGATCAATACATCAAAGACAACCTGTGATGTTACTGGTCTTTTAATGGAAATGCTAAACTATTGGAAAACTGCAGTTATTAAGGTGACATCTCAAGTTTTTCTGACAATACAGGCCCATTGTCTGATGTATGAAGCATACACAAAGAGACCACATAAGTCACTTTTTTTTAAAGCAAGCAGCTTTCACATGACCAACTTGAAACCGTTATGAAATCTGTGTGGGGAAATCGTTCCCTCAAATGAATTTTGATGTGGACTCCTATTGAAATGACTAGATTTTACTAAAATTGCAGAATAGTATACAAGTTATAAGAGAAAACTTTAAATAGTTAAAAATTCATTGTTGTACAACATGCACAGTGTTTGTTGCAACTAGAGAACAAGTTGGTGTAATTTGAGCTTGAGAACGCTGATGTAAAGTTTAACAAGATCTTTATGAAATTATTGCAATAGTATGTACAGGGCTGCATATTTAACAAACACTCAGTACGACTAAATTCATGTTTAATAAGATTCACTGTTTAAATGCAATTTATCTTAGCTCAGATTCGCTCTCTGTAACTTCCTCAACTTATCTCATCTGACTGAACTTCATTTCTAATCAACTGTAAGTCAGCATAACAATCTTAAACCTCCCTTTACATAACTAATTTGTCCGTAGTGATGCTTCACAAAAAATACTGAAGCACCAGCTCAGTTATGAGGAATAAACACAACTACAAGCATCATGGGTCATGGGATCATTTGATTGAATGCAAAAGCCAATACAGCACCAAAGAAATGTTTCCTCTATTTGTCCACCACACGGGTGCCTGCAGGGCAGCTGAGCAAACAAACTCTTATTTCATGCTTGAACACATTTAAGCCACTGGACATTGGAAAAAAAAAAAAACATGAAGAGAAAGAAAACTGTTTGCTTGTGTGTAAGAGATATCTTAGATTCAGTAGAACTTTTTTTTGCATGAGCTAGCAGGAAATTTTTTGAGAATCAGTATGTGTGGGTGAGAAGTATAAGGTTCATTCTAAGCTTCGCAAGCTCCTGCAAGCTTAAAGACCATATTTCTCAGCACAAAATCATTTACAATCACCATTGTACAGTCTGTATTACACCAGTACATTTTATAATAATTTGTACAGAGAGAAACATATGACGTCCATATACTGATTGAATCTGTGTTGTATATATAATTCATTCCGATATATTGTATGAAATTGCAATCTCTTTTTCCACCAAAAAATGTAATGATTTAATTTTATGATTATTTCCCATCATCGTTCTTACACTTACACAAGCTATTTGAATGTTAGAATTAATGATTTTTACAGCCTAATTTTAATGAGAAGTCTTTTACTGGAAAGGAAATGTTGAATTCTGGAAGTCAAAGTATACCTTTGTAGTACAATGGATTCTTTTATATGAAAATATCAAGGGAATTTTGATTTCTCATGATAGGACCCCTTTAAATGCATCATCTAAAGATGACTCTGCATATCTAATTCACATGGCGAATGAAAGACTCCATTCATCCCATCAAAGAAACCCTCTTTGACTGAACTACTATCATTAATGTTTCAGCTGAAAGACTGTGCAGCATTCCTCAGGGCATAGTTTACAGTAAGCCACTGAAAATGATAAATGAACTACTGTATTACTTGTCATACCAGTAACATTTTGTTATATTCAGTGATTGATGATCATGCGTCAGTCTTCATGTCAGGCTTGGAAATGTTTGTGCGTGTGCATACTGTATGAGTCTACACTGTGTGGGCAGCTGAGAGGGCTCAAGATGGCCACAGATGTTATTACTGCCTTAGGGTCTCTATCTCCCTTTGTCTCTCTATTCTTAACAGACAGCCACACAGTAGCACAATTAGAGACAGCATATTACCCAATGACACGTGCATACAGCACACATAGACACACGTGTTTCACTGTCATGGTGGGGACTTTCCATTCATTTCTGTTGTTTTCAAATTTGCATAAAATAATTATTATAATAGTTGTTATTGTTATATAGTGCTTTGGTCAAATCACTTTACAGGATTATCTTTACAATAAATCAGTAAATAACAGACATTAGACAAAAACAAAAAGGAGGTAGAAAAATTGAGGAAAAAACTGATTAGGTCCAACAACTTGAAACTGATTTGATAATTGTGAGCAGAGTTGTAAATGCTAAAGCCATGTTGCATGAGGAAGCATGTAAAATTTAAAAAGACGTGGACCTAACACAGAACCCTGAGGAACACCATGTGAGACGAGGGTAATAGATTTGTATTTCTGTTTAGAAATAAACAAATGACTGCCCTTCAAATATGTTAGCCAGTAATATTCAGACAGAGGCAAAAGCAGAATTGAGATCCAAGAGAAGAAGAAGAATGTTAAGTTCACCTGTGTCTGCTTAAGTTATGAGGTCAGTATGTAGGGTTATTAGTTATTTTAATTAAGCCATTTTTGTTGTGGGGACTGTTGGCTAAACCCAGCTTAGATACAGATTTAAATTTAAACTGCATATGCTGTAGTCTTAAATCTACAATAATATGATAGACACATCAGGACTGTTATAGACATGACAATATTCATTGACAGCAAAGTTTATTTATTCAAGGATTTTTGTTTTAAATAATATAAGTATGGAGGTGCTACTAACCTTCTAGGCAAAACTGCATTGTTCCTAGTGCTGCCATTTAATGCCGTTATATAAATATGCAAGTATACTCCACTTGTCACTTGTCAGATACACTTCCAGGCACTAAACAAGATATGTACTTATGCTTTTTTCACATTTGGATAATGATACTAAAACTCTGTGAAAAATTTAAAGAACACTGTAAAGGCAAACGAACACACACACACACACACACACACACACACACACACTCACACTGAATCCTGTCATACAAGTCTGCTTATTAAATAAGCCAAAAAACAGACAAACACATACACACACTCATAGTTGGCCTTTTTTAATGAAAGCATTTTCACTGCATATTCCATTTGATTAGGCTTGATGTTCTTTTCACTACTAATAACTCAATTATCGGAGGCGAGTTTGTGACATTGAGGCTGTTTTTTTTAACATATACAGTATTCTCTACAGCCTCTCTCCCTCACATAAAGATACAATGTGCAATTTCCCCATTTAAGAGGCACTTTAAATCACATCCCATAGTGCATTTACATAACAGCCCATTCAAATGCAATGACAGCCAAAATCTGAGTGACATTTTCAAAACTGTTGCCTCATAACAAACAATCACGAATAATAGAGGGTTGCTAAGCACGCATACACACACCCACCGACACTCATAGACATAAAACACATGCTCAAATACAGTGGTGTATAAAGTACCTGAAAGTCATACTCAAGTAAAAGTATCTTACCAGAAAATTACTTTGGTAGAAGTTGAAGTCAACATTTAGAATATTACTTGAGTAAAAGTCTTAAAGTATGTGATATTTATTGTACTTAAGTACAAAAAGTATATATTTTTTTATCTTAAACATACTTAAGTATTGAAAGTAAAAGTACAAGTAAATGCAAAATGGAAAAGCAGCAAATAAATAAATATATATATGTTCATACACAGCTTGAGTAGCAAAGATTGTGTTCAGTTTTAACTCTTCCTTCCATTTTGTATTTTTGGGTAAGAATAAGAAGCACTTCATCCAGTTCTTAGTGTCTTTCATTCCAACATAAGAAAACATTTCTGGAATCTGCATCTGAAATAGTATTTACACAGTTTAGTGTATCTCAGAGGGGACGTGGATGCATTTAAACTGCAGTTATAGATGCATAAATAGGCCTAATGTTTTGTTTTTAACATAAAACGTTGAATACTGATATTTGAAATAATTTAAAACAGGGTTGTCAAACTCAGTTCCAGGAGGTGTGTGTGTTCCTGCAGAGTTTTGTTCCAACCCTGCTCCAACACACAAACCATGTAGTTTTCAAATAAGCCTGAATGACTTGATTAGCTGGATCAGGTGTGTATAATTAGGGTTGCATCTAAACTCTGCAGGGCTCCGGCCCTCCAGGAACTGAGTTTGACACCCCTGAATTAAAACATGAAAATAGTCAAAATGTGAAGTTAAAACTGCCAGTAGGTGGCAGCAAGTGACTGTTAATGTGTGAGTCATTGAGATTCAACCGATTCATTCAAACAGCTGATTCCAAAAAAACCACCTTTGGCTCTGCACCCCTTTACCTAAATTCAGTGCTTCAGACCTATGTGCCCTCTAGAAACTTGCATTCTGCAAGTGAACGCCGCATTATTGTGCCATCCCAAAGAGGCACAAAATCACTTACACAGACTTTTTCATTAACTGTTCCCATCTGGTGGAATGCCCTGCCCAACTCGATTCGAGCAGCTGAATTCTTAGCCATCTTCAAGAAACGGCTAAAAACCCATCTCTTCCATCTTTATTTGACCCTCTAACTCTAGCATTCTCTTTTTTAATTTTATTTTATCTATCTCCCTTCTTTTTATTAAAAAAAAAACAAAACAAACAAAAAAAAAAAAAACACACACACACTTGACCCTCTATCAATTGCATATTTATTCTTAACTGCTAGCTTTTCTTGAAAAACTAAAACACTAGCTTTCTTTTCTATATTCTATCTACCTGTTTAAAAAAAAAAAAAAAAAAAAAACCTTGCTATGTGTACTGCGTTCGGCTAACCGAGACTTGTCATAGCGCTTGCATGTTGTTGCTCTTTTGTTGGTTTTGATTGCTTCTATTGTCCTCTTTTGTAAGTCGCTTTGGATAAAAGCGTCTGCTAAATGACTAAATGTAAATGTACTTATTTCAGTTTTTTTATTTTTAATAAATTTACGAAGTTGTGACAATTATGTTTTTGCTTTGTCAATATGGTGTTTGGAGTGTAGACTGATGTGGAAAAAAAGTAATTTTAAAGCAGTTTAAAATAAGGCAGCAACATAACAAAACGTGAAAAAAATGAAGGGGTATGAATACTTTCACAAGGCACTGTAAACAGACAGATATAAAGAAAATATAGGGATGCTTTATCATCTCTCAAAAACAAACTGCATCTTGTTAGCATAAGACTAATGTTTTAATTTGAACTGAAGTGAAATGGAAAGAGTCAAGGGACCCCAATTTAAAAAGAAATAAATACAAACAAAAATATTACATCAGCACAGTTTTGAAGACACAAACATACAGTACTATAGTCTTTATAAAATGAATGATTGAAATATGTGTCTCATGTACATAATTTATTGCAATGAATCAATTTTGGTTCCAAGTTATATAAATATATATTTATTATTGCCTGGAAAGTGATCACAAAGTTCAAAAGAGAAAGTTCAGAAAAGAAAGTTCAAAACACACCCAAGTGTGCCGATCCTTGTCTTAATGATCAAAATAATAAAGTTACAAATAAGCTTTCACTCATGATTATTCGCACTCTTAAATTCCTATAAATATCTGTGTTTGCACCTTTGTGCTGAACACTCAAGTTAACAAGCTGGTATTTTTTTTTGTGTGAAGTAGGCAAAAGCCCTGTTCACACTGCCAGTGACTTTGTCGCTGCATGTTGCCAGTGGTTAAAGTCATTAGTGGCTGATCCCTGTAACATTTATAAATTACATTCATGGATGTTATTCCTTTGTTGAAATCCACTGTTGAATTTCTTTTCACTACAAATAAATTTTCTATGGGGTAAAAATTGTATATATTCCCTATGATTTCTTCATGTATTCAATGATTTATCCTTTCATTCATGTTTTCATTCATTCCATTCTATCATTCATGTATAGTAATAGCGGAGCATTACTCTGTGTGTGTATGTGAGTGTTTTCATTCAGTAGTAGAGGGAACAGGGTGTCCATTCCGGTCAATGCATGATGATTTGTTTCTTAGGACAGTTGCGATTCTCTCTCATCAGGCTCTGCCTGCCGGCTGCTGATATAAGCACAATGTAAAGGAACAGATCTAGAACGATCAGCTCATGAGCTCTCAGCATCAGGGATGAAAACATGGAAACAAATTGACGAAATTTCCTTCTTCAGTTCAGTTCCTGGTTTCCAAGTAAATCAGTTCTCGAGAGACAATCATGCATTCCCTCACCCACGTGCACATAAACAAGTGGACACCTGCACACACACACATCCACATCAGACATTAAAATTGGAGTGCATGACTAAATGAGTAAATGTTGTATTTTTATAATGGAAAATTCTATCAAAATCCCCGGCCACTAAGTGGTATTTAAATTTTTTTGATTAAAGTTTTCTGCAGTTTATATTTAATTAAGAGCTGCAAATAAACACAATAACATGAACATTAATCAAGCAAAATCACACACTAGAGTGCTGCACTGAATATCAACACAGCTGGGATGCAGCCATAAGCACAAAGTTGTCATGCTGATCTAACACTATGATACTTTGCTGCAGTATGACACAGTGGATACTTTGAACAAAACATTAATATAGCATAGCATACATTTTAGATAAAAGTTGTTGCGTCCAGTGCTGTTGTGACAAGGAGCAGCAGTCCTGGAAAGCAATTTGTATAAACAAATTCGGACCCAGTGTTCAGATTGGGGCTGGGTGGGGGGTGGGGGGTCTACGGGAGGTTCCAGTCATAGTTATAGAATTTAAAATGTAATTTATTCCTGTGATGCAAAGCTGAATTTTCAGCACTCATTACTCCAGTCTTCAGTGTCAGATAATCCTTTTAATATGGATTTGCTGCTACTTTGCTAAACATTTCTCAATATTATAAATTTTGACAGTTAATGTTAACGACTGCTTGAAATTGATAATAAGAACCATTATTAATAACTGAGCACCATAACTAAGCAGAAAATCAGCATATTAGAATGATTTCTGAAGGATCATGTGACACTGAGCTTTAACATCACAGGAATAAATATATTATAATAGAAAACAGTTAATTAAAATTGTAACGTAATTTCAATATGACTGCTTTTACTGTATTTTTGATCAAATAAATGCAGCCTTGGTGAAAAGAAAAGGCTTTTAAAAACATTTAAAAATCTTAATTATTCCCAACTTTTGACTGGTAGTATATATAGATATAATCAGTGTGCAACATAACGGAATACATGTAACACCGTTACATAATCAGGATACAAAAATCTAGTAACGGTTGCAGTCACATAAAAAAACATAGTATTCAGATTACAGTTACATTTTGTAAAAAGTGTGAATACTATCAGGATTACAGTTGTTTCATTTAAAATTAAATAAATGAGTATTTTGACATAACGCTATATTTAGCACTCCCTCGTCATAGTTCCTGGTTCTGTTGACACTTAAAATTAATTAGGCCTGCTTCCTGCTGGGAAAAACGTTTTCATGTCTGGAAATTTCACAGTTATTTTGTTTTCGAAGAGGATAAAGGAAATAACATAGTTGTACTGCGTAAGCTATGCATGAACACTCTTAGGCTACTCATCCAACTTGAACATTTGCAGGTACGACTAGCAAGGAAATCATGTTAGCTAAAATTTAGGGTTTGTTGGTGATTTAAAATTCCATGATGTGCATGACTGCAGTTAAGTTTTCTAGCGGAAAATGAGCTGGAAAATGTAGAAATTAAGTTCCCACACCCCGGATCAGTCAATGAAATAAAGAAAGATCACAGCATTTCACATACATTTCAACATGTAGGCTTATTTTAAAATAGACTAATATGTATATGGTGTAAATTTTTTAATGTTGTGTATAAACTATACTTATTTTTTACTTGTATATGTTAAAGAAATAAAAAACAACAACAACAATAATAATAATAATAATAATAAAACTGTAATATTCTAATAATAGTTTTTATTAGTTAATTTTAAATTCATAATTAAATAAAAGTACTTTGATATTGCTTTTTTCCAAAAGGAATCCAAAAGTAATCAGATTACATTACTTTCATATCGTGGTACATGGATTATGTTACTGAATATGCAAAACAGACTTGAATCAAGAAATAAAACCAGAGAAAGAGAAAAAGAGGGTGGTAAAGCCACTCTGAGAGATATTCAGAGATGTGAAAGAGAAAAGAGAAAAGAGAAAAATAAACTTCAAAAGATAAAGGGCAAAAAAATTTAAAAAAAAAAAAAAATCCGTATGAGAGCTGTGGAGAGTCCAGTAGTGCTGGAGGTGCCCCTGCAGCTGCTGTCACATGATCACACGTTTGGCCTCTGGCAGATGACGAGGTCAGGAATATTTTTGATCTCAGCCAGTCTCATGCCATCCTCCCAGTACCCCTCTCTCTCTTTCCCTAAACGCACACCGTCTCCATCTCTCTCGCCCGCTGCCCACTCTGGCTGGGTGTCTCTCTGTAATTAGGGCTCTAATGAAAGCTCCTTGTTAACAGTGGCTGCTGATTTGCTGTGGTGATCTCTGAATCAGTGCCTTGACACACTAGGACTTTAACAACGGCACCTTCATGAATGTCAGTGGTCATGTGGTACAGAATATGCTAGGGCTGCAACAATTATTTGAGAAAATCAATAATAATTGATAATGACAACAATTCACAATGATCGTCCACATCTTTCATCAGTTATGCCAGTTAAAAGTAGTAAAAAATAAGCACTTATATTACTTATATTTTTACAGTATAATAACCATTTGGAATGTCCCCATAATGATAGGAATACCAGTGTGTGTTTTGAGCATGCATGCATACGTATGTGTGTGTGTGTGTGTGTGTGTGTGTGTGTGTGTGTAGGAGAAAGTAGCAGGGAGGGGTATGTGTAGCCACCAGTGTGGATGCCATTGTTGACAAATGTTCTTCAAATTGTTTAGAAGCATGTCTTTGTTCTAGTCTCCATCCAGTCATGAAGAAATAAAGTTAATCCCAGCAACTCTGCTGTAACACATCTTATAAAATTATTTTCTCATCTGAAAACACAACTTCAAGAAAAACAAGCCTGTAACAACATAAAGACTTCAACAGAGGGAGAAAGGGCTTCATAAAAAGTGGAATTAGAGGACATAAACTACCTCAAAAACAGTACTTAAATAAAAACTAGTGGGTGTCAGTTTTTGAGTGAGAAGTCTATTTTTCTTGTTTGTTTCTTTCTTAAAGTAATAGTTTATGGAAAAATTAAAATATTCAGAAAATTTGCTCACCCTCCAGCCAAGTTGTTTTTGAATTTGGAGAATTTTGGATGAAATTTGGATGAATTTTTATTTTTGAATTTGGAAACATTTAGCATCTCTTGCTCACCAATGGATCCTCTGCAGTGAATGGGTGCCGTCAGAATGAGAGTCAAAATAGCTGCAGTGAAAAATCCATCTCATCAGGAGAGAAATATAATAAGCACTGTTTGCAAGTGCTTAAAACAAATATGTTTTGAGTGGACTTCTTCACTGCCATTCACTGCAGATGATCCATTAGTGAGCAAGCGCTTGTAATGCTAAATTTCTCCAAATCTGTTCAGATGAAGAAACAAACTCATCTACATCTTGGATGGCCTGAGGGTGAGTACATTTTCAGTAAATTTCCATTTTTGGCTAAACTGTTCATTTAAAGCTTCAGAAATGATCAATTCTGGATATTTTGCTTGTCGTTGTCAAGAATTTACCCCAGAAATTGTATTAGCTAGTCAGAACTGATCTCGTAAAGACAAAAGCCAGAAAGCTTTATGAGCACAGCCGTTAAAAAAAATTAGCATTGCTAACTCTCTGAATTAGCCCTTCCAGAAGATTTTAGGAATGCAAAATTGTGTGACTCTGCATGATATCCAAATACAACAGGTGAGTATGAAACAGACAGAGAGATAGCAAGAGAGAGGAAGGGAGAGCATGTGTGGCATGTGTGTGTGGTTTTGAACATACACTAACCCGTATGTTTTCATGCTGACATTATTAATGGCCAAACAACTGGTAAGCACAATAGACTTTAGGGAACATTTATTTCACATCAAGATCTACAAAGACAAACAATTAAAGTAAAGTGATTCACAAGAGACACCTTAACAACAAGCCAAATGTAGTAAAACAGTTCACGTGTCTCAAATTTAATTACAGTGACTCTTTTAGAAACATAATGGTGCAATAAAGGACCAAGTTGTTTGTGAGACAACAGAAACTACCCTGTTAGGAGTGATTGAGGCACTGTATGAAAAACACATTATTTATAACTGAGTACCAACAGCTTTATTTTTTGAAAGGTCACAAGTGGCTTTTTTTTTAGTTTTTGTTTTGCCACATATGATTGTTAAATTAATGCTTTTGAGTAAACTTTACCAAGGTACAAAACGTAGAAGTGAAAATTTTTAGCAGTGTTATCATTTTATGTTCTTTTCATTTGTTTAGAGCTGTGAGCAAGTTCAAGAAACAAAGAATCAAGATGACGTGAAACATGAGGTTAATGCTACCCCTCTAACAAGCATTTACAAAGCATGTTCTGACATGAAATTACATAAAAAAAACCATGAGAGAGCACACAGGGATGTAAGAGGTAATTAAATATTAATCCAAACAGCACAAGTGAGGCTGAAATCACCTAGAAAATAGAATACAGCCATGTATGCACATAGTGAGTTTTAAATTAAGATTTTAAGGTCAGAATATCTGGGCAAAAGATTGATGAAACTAATCACTGAATAAAAAAATGCTTATTTTTATCCATTTATGGTAACAAAAGTACTCTAAACCAACAGACATACCACAGATGTATGACGCCAGGGTTGTCAAGACACTAAACCATGGTTGCTTTAAAAGCTATTTCCCATGGAGAGACATGGAGTGAGAATAAAAAGCATTTTATTCATTAGGCTTCAAATTGCCTCTTGGCTGTTTGTCTGTGATTACACCCTGTTGTCAGCAGCTGTTTGGCCATGGATAGCACAAAAAGAAAAGAGAGAGAGAGAGAGAGAGATCTGTACTTGTCATCTTTTCTGTCATGCAAGAAAAAAATCTGTGTGAACCTAAAAGTGAAGGACAAATCCAAGTGATGATAAATGACAATTATTCAAAAGCAGACAAAACTGAAAGGAGAATGTTCATTTATTTCTGTCAATCACAATACATCGGTATATAAACAACTGATTACATTACTTATGCAAAAATTCCACCGTCAAACTCCACCTCTACACTATTTCTATTAAAATAGACATCTTTAGTGTTGTCAGGTAAATAACTAAAACTAGAACAAGTCAAACATATCCTGATTTATAAGTCAAGAACATCAGCAACAATTAACTAAATAGTTCACTACATACAGTGTGCCTAAAATTAAGACCAACAATTCTATGGTATGTGGAGACTTCAGAGAACCAATTCAAAGCACAATTGAAAGATTCATTTAAAGGAAGTGTTCCACTAAACTCTCAGAACAAAAAGCTGTCACTGGAGCAGTACCCTAAAGTACAAAAGCTAAGATGTCTTATTTTTAATTTCTTATTTACTCCTAAAAGGAATACATCAGTACTTTAAAGCTACATATTAGTACTTTTAAAGCCGTACTTTTTGAAAGGGTACCACTCTAATTACAGTTTTATACCTTTTTTTTTTTCTGCGAGTTTAGATTGACTTTCTGATGCTGAATATGAGAGGGAGGATATTTTAGAAAAGCCTACATCTGACCATTACAGCTTTAAAAACCAACAACGTAGCATAGTGTCATATAACACCATTATTTTTTGGAAAACGTAGCTTATTACTGGAAAAGCCGAATTATATTGTTTTGTGCAAGACAGATATATCTCTGATTAAATTGTGAAGGATGTAGTTGCAGGTACTTTTTCAAATGAGCAGCTTGACCGATGTTTCACTTCTCCAGACAAAAAAACAAAAACAAAAAAACATCAATTAAGGAGCCATTGGGCTCCAACAAGGAAAAAAGCTCTTTGCAATTATTTTGCGATGGTACGAGCACTTTTATGCTTTTAATTATCACCATGATTTCTCACAATCTCTTTTTGAAATGGTTAGTTCCATTAATGAAATCTGTTTCCCCTGCAATTTCTCTGACCACTTTGAAACAAAAGTCACAAAACATTTTCTGTGTGCGATGATCATATCTGAGCCATGCGAACTCTTGAATCCAAGAAGTTTTACAATGTCTTTCTGCACTTTTACTTGAATGTTCAATGACTGACACAGATCAATGATCCTCTGAATTTTCTATATCTCACATTACTGGAAATTGTTTTTTTTTTTTCTTTTTTTATCAGAGTTGTTACTTGACAGAGATGATGATGATTGTTTAAAAAAGTCAGATATTTTTCCATTTTGATATGTTTTTCAGAGGTGAAAAGCTAATCTTTGCTTTACCTGTACGTATTTTGGCGCTCAAACACAGCGATACATTTCTTTCCCTACTGAAACTTTTGTGCGCTGTCTCATTTTAACACAGAAAATGATGTGATAGGCTACTCCTCACTGAACACGCAGATAAATAGACACTACATGCAATATTTTTAAAATTGTGAATTTTTATTGTCACAAGTGGCGATCTCAGCAATCACTCACAAATTAATTTTTTTGGTTGCAGATGCAACCATTTTAGGATCAGTCTGGAGCCCTGCAGTGTTTAACTACATTAAATTAGTAGTTTATTTATAAAACTTAATGTCAAGTCCTTCATTTGCAACCCCAAACTGCTGTTCGTCCTCTTTCCTTTAACTGTATCTCCAAACGAGTGGCTTTCCAGTGTTTGATTGAAAGGGCTAAGGTTACATTAGCATGTAACGTTGTATGAAAATAATCCTAGATTTAGAATGCTAAAGCTCATTGAAGAACTTGCCATGCAGACAGGGCCATCGCTAGTGGGGTGAAAGGTGGTGACGAATATAGGGGCCCACGGCTGAGAGGGGGCCCCTCGGCGATCTCAACCGACTGGCTGAGGCCAGCCTAAAAAGACACTCAGGACAGTTGACGGGCCACTGTTGCGTGTCGTCACAAAAGCTTATGATTTGCACGTGTTTTTAAGCCTTGCCAACTTAAACATTCAAAAGAGTTTAAAGCATTCAAACACAAGACGCGGAAAAACTCAACTGAGTCAGAAATTTGTTCTGACACAGTTTAACTAAGTTCTTGTCATATTTTATTACCATTTTCTAAACTATAGCGAATAAACTGTGATAATGTGAAAAATGTTTCAATAATGGTGTCTGAATAAATTTTGGTTTGACTGTATATTTAATTTTTACAGTGAAGACTATGCAGTGCTACCATTTGATTATATGGTTTCTGTACCTGGACACCTACAAACTTGAAAAAACATAATAGCACAAATAAATAAATAGAACGAACATAAAAATGAAACAATTTCAAACAGGGCCCACTGGTACAACCTGCACCGGGGCCCTGCAAACCCCAGCTACGGCCCTACATGCAGAAGCAGGCATGACTCTTGAACAAAACATCCTCTTTAGAAAGGCATTACTGGAATGAAACTGAAGAAGTCTGGAATGAAACTGAAGAAGTCTGGAATGAAACTGAAGAAGCCCCTGTTGATGCAGGTGGAATAAAGGGTGTTGAATGATTCACTGATCGATTCCTAAGGTCGCTTGCTGCCTTTATCAGTAGGTCTACTGGGGCTGAGACTCCCAGCAAAAAACTGTCCCATATCTTGATGCTCTTTTTTAATACTGTCATGGATATAGGCTATAATTATAACAGGAAAAGACAAAAGAAAAGTTGAACTGCCATCAGTGACAACAGGAATTCAGTTCTGAGATTTTTTCTATTTCTGCAACCAGCAAAACTGGTGAGATAACAGATTTTTGTGTAAAGTGAAACTCCACTACATTCTTTCTGAGTTCTTTTTTAATTTCTGTAGCACAATAGTTTAGCTTACTGATACATCACCCGTTAAAAACATTTCAGTTGTAAAACTGTCAGCTGCTCTTTTTAATTAAACTAAGTCAGATTAATTCATCAAATCATTGAACATTAATTCACTGATCATAAACCTGTTAGTGGCCTACAGGCCACACTTAAATTGTACCATTTTGCAACTGAGTTTGCCTGTCTGAGTTAGACCCACTGGACGTTCACACAGAACACAGAATTATTAGTCTTTCAGTTACATTTTACATTTACATTTCGTGAAATGAAGGCTGCTTTTTAAGGTGTAGCATCATGTTTAAAGTAGTTCAACTTTGACATGAGTCTCAAAATGTTTTGGTCTGTTCCATTCAGTGGTGCTTCTTTGATTACAAGTATACAGAAAAACTTGCTATGCCTAGCTGTTTTTGAACACAAGAATACACCTGAATAGCTTTTTACTCATTTCATACTGAGTGTGGTTCAGATTTATTATAGTTAACTAAGACTAAAACCCTAAATAACAATAATAATAATAATAATAATAATAATAGTTTGTATTTGTAATTGTATATTATTGTATTGTATTGTATGTAATTGTTATATTATTATTATTATTATAAAATAAAATAAAATAAAGTTGATTTAATTTCAGCTAGCTGCCAAGGCAACATTTTTCATTTTTAACTTGATGTACTAAAATAACTAAAACTGAAATGGAAATAAAAATTATATAGACATATTTAAAAATAATAACAACAACAATAATAATAATAATAATAATAATAATAATCACAATAATAAAAACACACAACTTAAACTAAAATAAAAACAGAAAACATAGAAATAAACACTAATTCAAAATATTACAATAATAAAAACTATAAAAGTACTTCAATGATACTAAAATAACACTGGTATTTTATTGAGGTGCATATTAAACTGTATAATTTATTACTCATGCACACATAAGCACGAACGCACACACATATATAAATACATTTATAGTCAGCCTCACTGACAACCATTTCGGTGATTGCATTTCCCAGAGTTTACAAAAAAAAAAAAGGACAGTAAAACACAATGGGGAGGACCCAGACCAATTCCAGCTTGTACTAGCATCTATGAAGGACACTTTATATGACAGTAGTGGGGTAAAAGACACAATTTCTTTTGTAAATGGAGCCGCGGCATTTCAGTGGTAATTAAGGGCTCACTCACAACCCAGATCTTTCAGATTGCATGTGTGTGAAGCTTAGGCGGAAGTGGCTGACGCCTGGCCCTGTCGTATGCCATGACTTATGCAGGCTGAGGGTTTGAAGATAACTTACGCTGACCTGGGAACAGTCAAGGCTGAGGAGAGAGGGGCACAAGGAGGAACAGCAACGGGGAGGGTGCAGGAAGTGGGGATATGAACGTGGACGAGGAGCTGCCCATGTGGAGATATGGAGAATTTGACATGTGACGGGAGCAGTAAAAGCACATAGCTTAAAGAAAACACTAAACAAAACAAGTGTGAATGCTTATTCAGAAACACACAATGCACATTGTTTTATAATAAAATTACCAATATGAATTTCCAATAACTTTTTTTCATTAAAAAAAGAATGAAAAGAATATCAATCTGAGTTTGGTTTGCTGATTTAAGCAAACATGGTACAGCACCAGGGGCTCATGGAGGGCAAATCTTATTTGAGGTTATCTATAAATATAATCTATACATATTATTAATAATTAAATCCATTTTGCTCTTCAAATTTTGGGGAATATTTTCCTTTACAAAAGACCAAGATCAACAATCCTTCACAATTTTCTTAGAGGACAAAATAACAGTTTATAGACAATTAAACTATACATACATTGTAAATCATCAACAAAAGATTGTAAGATCTGTCTCAGGGGTTTACTAGTCTATAAAGTCAGAATATTAAACACATGGCAGTAATGAGAGACCCACACACAAGTGTTGTCTTCAGCTATCCAGCACACTAACAGCAGCTGCGTGTTGCTCTGTGATCAGGGTCAAATGGACCCTTAAAAACACGCACACACACACACATTTTGTCTTTGTAACTGATTTTGCGATAAAGTAACTGAAGCGGTGTGTGTGCATGTTTGAAGGTATGTGTGTGTTTGAGGGAACGTCACTGGACGTTGATTGCTCATGACAGGCCAGTTGGCAGAGTGGCTGCTGCTCTACAACCACCACACTAGAGTTTCTAGAGACCTACTGAGTCCGGTTTAGGCTAAATACACAAAGACGTTGACAGATATTGTCAGCTACAAAGAAAAGGAAAATTTGTTTCAATATAGTTTATTTAAAGTTTAAGCCTAAGCCTACTGTATTAGATTTAAAGCATAAATTTTCTATGTATTATTTCATATTTTATATTCAGGCTTAAAACACATGGTTCTGTGCCAAATTCTTAGAAATTTGTTCTATTTGCATTAATCGCATATGATCATATAAAATCTATAAAATCATATATAAAATCTTTTAAACCATTTTCAAAGAAAAGAGATGATAATGTGAAAACCCCCGCTCGGATTTGGTTATATGTTTGTGAAGTACGAAACAGGGGCATTTTCAAACCACGTTTTTGAGACTGTCTTTGGTACTCTGCCACTTTAAAGGGATAGTTTTGAAAATTCTGTCATTAATTATTCACCCTCATGTCATGGTAAGTCTCATGAACACGTGTCGAAGACTGACATGGAAGAGAAGAAATTGTTGAATAAAGTCATTATTTTTGTTTTCTTTGCACAAAAATTATTCTCGTAGCTTCAAAAAATCAAGGTTGAACCACTGATGCCACATGGACTGTTTTAACGATGTCCTTACTATGTTTCTGGGCCATAAAAAATTTCAGTTGTGTTGTTATCTATGCAGGGCCAGAAAGCTCTCGGATTTCATCAAAAATATCTCAATTTGTGTTCTGAAGATGAACGAAGGTCTTACAGGTTTGGAACGACATGAGGGTGAGTAATTAATGACAAAATTTTCATTTTTGGGTGAACTATCCCTTTAAGAAAAAATACTCAGCAATGGTACTGACTAATGAATTTGCACGTGGTTTCTCTTTAAGCAAATTAAAAACACCAGACCAACATTTAAAAATGTTAAAAACTTGATTTTAACCACAAGGGGGTCTTTAATAATAAATAAATTAGCGTTTTGGGGAGTCGCACAACATGACATTTTATAACCTAAACTAACCTTAACTTGTCATTAAACATAAAATTATTTGCTATTTTAAAAAGCTCACTAACCTAGACACACAGTCATGACAGTATGCAGTAGCCCCTGTATCTGATATCATCCTGTTTCAATTTTTTCCTGCATGTTTCAGTCTACAGGGGAACCCATGACTTCCGTATAATTCTGCTTAGTGGTAGAAAAAAGTTTTTTAAGATAAATCAAATACTTTGCTTTTAAGTGTGCCAGCAGTAAGGTAAATTGAACTGAATGTGACATACATCACTTGTATGCACTGCAGTCTTGGAATGGTTAACTCACTCCCTTTTCCATTCACACACACACACACACACACACACACACAAACACTATAATACAAGTTAGGAACTTGTAGCTAATTTTCCGTACTTCCAGGAGGACAAATAAGATCAAGTTTTGGTTGGCACATTGTGTAGCGCATTACAGAAACATGCTAAGGCCTGTTCTTTCTCACTGGTTGAGAGCAAGAGAAGAGGGCAAAGAAGGATTAGATCAGACCTGAGAACCGCTCTGGGAACTATAACTGACCTCTAAGACTGGTCCAGTCTCACAGAGAAAGGCCTTAAATACGAGCTGCCCTCTGACTTCAAACTTCATACTTGCAAATAAATCTAAAGAAAGACAGGAGGTCAATGAAGGCCCACTATCTGGGAACATGGGCATATTTCAGAGACAATTTGTATGAATTTAATGAAGACACATATGTATGCATATTTCATCATAAAAAACATTTTGGCTTCTAAACCATTATCAACCAAATATTTATGAAGACCATTCTGAGCGCATGATTCAAAAAAGTCATTTTGAATCAGACACATGCTAAATCATTTTTTCCATCTATAGCCTAAAGGTATATGAGATAGATATTTGGGCCACAAGTAGCATGGGCAGAAATAAAGGTGAATGAAAACAGTGAGTTAACACTGGGTTGTTTTTTTTGGAAGGTATCCAAGATTGGGTTGGAACTAGTGGAAACGACAAGCCAAAGCTAGTAAGAGAGGTTCTTTCATTTGGAGACATGCAAACAAGGCTCTCTCTCTGTCTCTTATTTCACACTCACACCCAATACACACACACAAACACACACATTTAAACTAAAGGATTCATTTAACTGCATGCTTTAAAACTGAAGGCTAAAATTAAATGATTCTAAAATGATAAGTGACAAAAGTCAGTGGTCAATATATCATTTAAATTTTATATATATATATATATATATATATATATATATATACATATATATATTTCCCTCATAAAATGTTAAAACCCAACAGCGCATGTCAAAACAGTGTGTTTGTGTTTGTAAATATGAATTCCATATCAAAAATGAAAAATCTAATATGGAATTACACGCTGTATGCAGTGATATAATGTTTTTAAACAAGCATGTGTCATATCTAGCACACTAGGTGTTATTTAACTGTGGGCTGTTTTGAGCACACAGAAAAACAGGGGACATTTTAACAGAGAGCTCCAGCCAGGGACAGATTGTCAAAAATAGGGACAGTCTGGTCACCCTATCTAATAGGTCTGGACCTCTTAGACCTTTTTTTGCACAAACCCTATTCCACATGAGAATTATTTGATTGGATGAGAATGCCCATTGCTTCTGGGAATTACAAATACTGACCTTCTGTCCTCCTTTTGTTCATCAACTACCATATATTGTTTTTTTCCAACATAGGCTCATTGAAAAAAATTTACTACTACCTAGATTTTTGCAAAACTCCAAAACTGTACCAACATGCAAATCATACAATTCCCTGCAGTTTCCAGCTGAAATGAATACTAGTGGCAGTAAAACACCAACGTTTATTACTTTTTACAAAAAAATTATGATTATAGCGGCAGATTTTCAGTTAAAGGTGCAGTATGTAATATTGACTGCTAGTGGTCGAAATGGGTACAGCAGTCCAAATTCAAAATATATTAGAGAACGATGTTTCTCCTGCCTCCTCCATCTCATACTCCATGCTCACGCGGGTTGCCAAATGCAACTGACATTTTAGGTCGAGTAGTCTTACACTGTAAGTTGATGAGTTGATTTATCCACATTTTATATTCCTCTGGCCATAGAGTTTTTAGTTGGATGCAAGGCTTTTAAGTCAAGTAGGATTTTAAGTCATGTGCTGGCTTACATGGCTGCAATACGCAGTGTTTTCAGGCGTCCTGGGGTGTCGAAATACTATTGGCGAAATACTAGTGGGTGAAATCACACAACCAAAAAACAAAAACAGACATTTCGACACAGAACTCACATTTCAAAGAAAAACTGGCTGTAGCAATGTTTCTCTGAGAAACAATATATGAACTCAGATTGTTTCCTCAATTGCAAACATATTATGGTATATTTTATGGTCAAAAAATTACATACAGCACCCTTAATAAAGACTTATTCTCATGTGTTCCATGCACAATACTATGTTATGATCTCAAAACACTTTTACGATAGCACATGATTTGTAAATGAATACTTTTTGACATCTGCATCTCATAATCAGTTCCTTATGTATGACTTTTCTGACAGTAAACTTGCTCAGTAGCTCACCTGGTACAGCGATATAGTGTGATGTGGAGCACTCAGGTACAAGTCCAGTAAAACATGAGTCCTGATAATAGAGCTCAAAGACTTATAGGAGCAAGGTGGCACGGTTGCTTTAGCAAACGAGTTATTATCTCACATTTGCTTTTGTTAACATTATTGATGAGGGGTATCAATAATGATAGGGTAGGTGGTACATTATTTTCAAATGCAAAATCAACCTTATATCAATACTTACTGGACATTTCATCTCTAAACTGCCACAATACAAATAATGGCCATAAAAAAATGTTGCCAGAATCACAAACTTGCTTTAAGCACATTAGACATTTAGACATTTTACTGTGTTTGCAAATTTCAAGAAGCACATTACACATTGTGATTCATCTCAACTAACTTCAGCTGTTGCAAAAGTATCTGTTTCCAAAATGCAGACTGTTCCTCTTCTCAGCTCAAATACTACCTACACCTGCAGGTGCATTAGGGTTTCGTTGTGGTTAATAAATTCAACCGTGGGGACAACCCAGAGACTCAGAAAGAAAAGAGAAAGTCCAAAAATCTTCATTTACTAAAATCATGATCTTTCTAAACATAGAGATGACTGAGTGTGACTGTGTTTGCCTACTAAGAGGAAGCTCCTCATAAGAAGGAGAAGTACAATTTGACTTTTATCTGAGTGAATATCAGTAGAGTTGTTTCTGCAAGTGTTCAAGCAGCAGAGAGCGGTTTCACAATGTGACCGGCAGCTTCCTGTTTCTGATGAGTGTATGTGGGGGCACGTGTCTGTTTGTAAGACACTGTAGAGAATGTCTTCTAAAACCTAAAAGCTTCTAAAATGTCTGTCAATGTATAGCTGTTCAATGTGAAACTGAAAGTCTGATGACCAAAATACCTTACCTTCCATCTTATTAAACTCTCTATTACTCACAACTCTTTCACTGACTATGAGTTTGACTGTCTGAGACTCTCTTTCCTGTCTGTTATAAGAAAACCCACTAAAGATGCTTTCTTTTTGGCAACAGAAGAAAAGTCAAAATGAAACCAAATGTTTAGGTTTCACAGGCAACACAGTCTTTTGGAATGGATAATCCATTCATACATTTTCCAAACCACTTGGGCTGCTGAAGCCTATCCAGAATCTCGGACCATAGGCAGGAAAACACACTATATGGATAGCCAGTCCATCAAAGCTATTAGATAATGGTAACCAATAATCATTTAGGCATTGTTTTAGCAAATTCATACCCATGCTACAAAACCCATATTTTAATCCATTTCTGCCCTACATTAGTTCTCATTGAATACCGTATCACTCTAAAATACGCAACGTTATGGATGTAAAACTGATTGTGAATTGCAATCATGTTGACTTTAAAGAGATAATTAAAACAAACAACAACAACAAATTAGAAACTTATCTCTAGTCCATAAAATAAATGTCACTGGGGTTCAGTGTTGTTTTGGACCCCACTGGCTTTCATTGTATGAGCAAAAACATATCTTGGTAACAATTAACTATAGGGAGCAATTCTCACTGTAGTTGCTTATAAACATGCATATTACTAGCCCATTGGCTGTTTATTAGTACTTATAAAGCACATATTCTGCATGACCATATTCTATATCCCTAATCCTACCCAACACCTAAACTTAACATTTAACTTACTTACTATTAATAAGCAGCAAACTAGGAGTTTACTGAGGTAGAAGTCGCAGTTGATAGTTTGTTAATAGTGAGAACTGGACCTTAAAATAAAGTGTGACCCATATCTTCTTTTATGTTTGTGTTTAGGGTGAAGGATGTCTTTAAGTTTGAAAACACTTTACTTGAAAACAGCTGTACAGAGGACATCCGCGGTGATCTACATATGAGTTAATTTGTGGTATATGTGTGTGTGGGAAGAGTATGGTAAGATGTTACAGCAAAAAAAGAGGAACATAGCCACTAAAAGGTGAATGACAACTCTGCTTACAAACGTCAGATATGACAGTGTTAGGTCTCACACTCCAGTGTCTCTTTGACTTAATTCAAATTCTGAAATGGCCTGAAGATCCACTAGTGCAGTGCAAGAGTGAAAACCAAGCCTCTAAAACATTTGTCAATGGTCTCCAAACAATGGGAAAATACCACTCCATAAACTAGCCGAATGCAAAATAATGCTGCACATCAGCTAATTCACATAAAAAGGAACTAAAAACGATACAAAGGAGAACATTTTTATGCAGTCCTTTCAATAAGAATGAAATTATAAGCACAATTTTTAATAGCCCCTCAGAGGAAAGGCTCTGCTCTTTGCCTGACTGACACTAACAAGGCCAACATGGCCTGTGTCACTTTCTCTTCAAGTATCTGCTGAATCTTTCTCCTCCAGCAGCTGTCAATCACCTTCAAGTGTCACACTTTTATGAGGCTTCGAGGCCAGCATCTGCTGATAAGCATCAGGGCAGAGAGAAGTGGAAGTTGACAATGCTGGGAAGCGTGGGGTTTTAATGATTTCATTAGGATGTAATATTTTTCAACACCAAGTTGCATTTGTGTAACAGAGCTTGTGTAAAGGTTGGCATGAATGACTTCTTCTAAATTTTTCCATTTAAGGTGAAATGAAAACAACAGTGTAGTATTACAACGATACAATTCTTACTAATTGAAATGCAGCTTTAAGCCAAGCCATAGTGTATATAAGGTGTGTACATGACAGTACAGAGGGGTTTCATTCTCCTCAAATTGGCAAATCATTTTAAATTCTTTTTAATTCTTTGAGTCCCCCCCTCACTCTCTCTCTCTCTCTCAGTGATATGTTTGCAAGGATAAAAAAAAAAAAAGTTAATCCAGTGAGCTTCGAATGCACCACCGTGCGTTGTCTCTTTAAAGTGAAGGAAAGGGTTTTGGAAGAAAGAGTTATTCAGCAGTGTGGCTTCTGCTCAACATGCTGTACTAAATTATTACTGTAATTTGTGTACAGTTAATTAACATTCAGATTCACCCTGGATAAATGAAGACCATCCTCCAGCCATTTTTAAATGGTAAAAATATTTCATGTTCTTTATATATTGACCTGATTTTGTAATTTACACAAAATTGCAGCCATCCTTGAGAAACCTGCGGGACCAAATTAACAAATTACTTCATTCACCAATAGGTAGGGTTATGTTTTTAACCTGTTGTTTGTACAATTAGTAGGAAAAAAAGCAAACTCATGGCAACAAGAAAACAACAGGTCTCAGAAAACTAAAACTTCAGCAGATCTGACATAAAATAATATCATAAGATACTAAAATGTCTGCTTAATAATAAGAATAAGAATAATAGAATTACTGTTTAACAATACTTAATAATACTCTACATATTCATGATGTAGACAAATATATTAATCCTTAGCGTAAACAGAAATAACCCTTTTTTGGCAAGACTTACCTCTCTCATAAACTCTCATAACACAACAACACTCTTCCTTATTAAGTTCATTATCTGAAGAACGCAGTGTTTGGGCTTGCAAAGAACAGTTGGTGAGGAATTAATTGTAATTGAGACTTGCCCAATCCTTGTGGAACATACAACAACAAACTAGAGAAAACATAACCTGTCTCAACTCCTCAGTCTTATAAACGTATCATCTGAGAACAAATAATGCAAGACTAAAAGCATAAAATATAACTGACCATTTAATGGGAGAATTCATAAGCAAGTGCAAAAATAAACAAAGTGTTGAAGGAATGAAAATAAGTGTAAGATAAATTGTAAGATAATATGTGCAGGTGTCGAAGCCTGTCCTTCTTTCAGCAGGCTATGCATGAACACAAGATTTGCACAAAACCAATGACATAGAAAATGACTTCACGTGGATGAGCAATTTGATTTCTTTAGAAGAAGAAATGGTAGATCACACAATCTTACTGACCATGACATTAGCCTGGGTCACTTCGCATCTGTTTTTGCCTGACAGAAATGAAGATGCAAAAGCCTAACTTGTCCCACACCCTTTTGGGATTTAAAAGAACAGTTCACACAAAAATGTAGGGAAAAAATCATTTATTTACCCAATAGGTCTCTCATTCCAAACCTGTTTTGACCTTTCAGGTGTTACTTCAGAAGACTTTCCCCTCTGTGGAAGACGTTAAATTAAACTTGTAAACTAAATTAGCCTGTTTAATGTACAAAGACTTGGAATATAACACACAGGACCACTTTCATGATACTGGAAGCTCCAGTCCCCAATTCACTGTAACTGAGTGGAAAAGAGCAACCAGGACATACAGCAAAACTTCCCTCTTTGTGTTACAGTGATGAAAGTCAGTCATGGGTTTGGAGCAGCATTACAATAATAGGCCTAAAAAATTAATTTCAAAGACCCATTTAATTTTCAATTTTGTTCCTATTTGTGTCTCTGTTTGTGCCTGCTTTGTGTGTTCATGGTATACAGTTTAACACAAATGAGAAGCTCTTGAAGTCTTTCAGGGCTTCCCCATCCTGAGAGCACATACTAATCAAACTATCAGTCTTACTCTGAACGAATATTTAGCACGTCAGGTTCTTTCACTCCACAAACAATCCCTGCTTTGATTGAAAACTCAAGACCAAATACCAAAAAGAACAATACAACCCTCTTGATGCTGTGATGTTTTGTGTGTAGTCTGTCAGCTGAACATTCAGCTGTTATCATGACTCCCAGAATAAAAACAACTAAGTTAAAGTCGAATATCACATTCCACCTAAATTAATATAATCTACTATTTCTACTATATCTACATTCCACATCTATAGATTTTGCATTTAGATTAAACGTACATCGGCTTTAATATATTGCTCTAAGCGTCAATATTCCACCTCAGGGGTTTTTCCATTCGGACGTGGCAATAGTACGGAAAAATCTTCAAAGCAACAGGTTCACGTTTTCTAGCTGTAAAACTTTGAGAAACTGAGCAAGGCTTTCAGTATCACACGAGCAGACTGTGAATGTATCAAGGCGGCACTTACACAAAAGCGTGGTAGATAAAAGCCCAGGATCTTGGTCTCTCCAGCACGTTGTACAGGTAGTTCTGAATCCTCCGGTAGCGCGCGTTTCTCCGGCCGCTTTGCGCGCCGTAAACCAGAGGCTTCCCGAGCAGACTCAGCCGAGCGCCCTGCTTCCCCCGCTCTCTTTCCGTGGCTGATGCACCTGTGCCGGCATGAGATGCGGACAACAGTCCGTCCCCCGGCCGTGAACAATTGTTCTTCATCCTATTACCACATTCCACATTATGCAATCCGTAACTTTCGGCGTGGTGCCCCTGAGAGCTGTTCATCCAGAGGCCGGAGCCGGCCTCATCTCCGCTGTGGTTGCGGGGCATGGCATCACCAACGCGGACCCAAACACGCGTGGCATGCGTACTGTTATATCTCTGGTAGATGCGTCGGGAGAGCCAAGAAACTACCAAAGAGAAATGTCAAAAAGACTCAAAATATACAATTTACCTCCGGTCGTGATGCGCGAGCGCCACTTTCTTCGCTCCTGGTATGGACACACTTCAGTAAATGGGAGATGTATAAAGTCACTGCTGGCGCTGACCCACGAGAAGAGCCCGTCAAAGTGACTTTATATGAGTGCAGTTGAGTCCTGCGTGTGCATCTCGTGTTACTCCAGCGCGCGCTTTTGATGTCGCTGCACTCGCACGCATGGCGTTACTGCGCACAGGAAATCAACTGTGCCATTCTGCGCGCTCGCTCATGCTGTAGCACATATAAAGCGTTTCCGTAATATTCATGTAAGCGCTCCTAGTCAGCACCCGCTATGAGTCAAAGGTAGTCTCGCATTTCTGGTAATAATTCAATAAACAATGATGCAGACATGAGAAGTTCTGTCATAGGCTATTCTCTGTTGCGTCCCCGACTGGTAAGCTGACTGTTGAGCATTCATGCACGTGTTTACATAGTAAAATGTTTATTTGCATAACAACTCGTTCTTGAAATCGTATTTCCTAAAGTTAAACTGATACAGTGCGATTCCCCAGTGACAGACCACGAGGTTTTCTTTCAGTAATCACCGTGTTAAAAAAAATAAATAAATAAATCCTTCTTAAGTTTTAATTATTAAGAAGAGCTAATCAAGGCTTTAACCTCTCAAATGATGCCAAATCAAATTGTTAAACGGCGTTTTTATGTACATATTACATAAAATACATTTAATCGTTTTCATAAAACATTCATTTTATTGCGAAATATAGCTTCAGAACAGAAATCGAGTTCGCTTGAGGAGGTAACTATAGCAACAGTGTATTAATGTAGCTTTCCGGATTCGCTACATTTGGAAAACAACAACAATAATAATCTAACAAATATTATAAAAGCCAGTTCAATATTTGCGCGAGAGCTCAACAAATTGGACCCATGAATTATCCCTACCAACGAAAATTCGCAGAATGAGTAATTAGCATAATTCGAACTCTGAATAAATTGAAGATTCTAATTAGAATTTTATCTCTAATAAAAGTTTCCTTTCAAATAAAGACTCTGCTAACTATTTAGGCTATCACATTTTCCCTTTTATCCAGAGCTTTGTACGTAGTATAACAACTGTCAGACAGCCCATGTGACTAAACCCAAAATAAAAACCACTGTGTTTTCTGTGTGGGCATGGTCGCCCTCCCCTACAGTTAAATTCTGATCTCCTGCTGTATCATAACGATCCATCTGTGAGAAGAAGAAATATTGGACAACATGCTTATTCATCTTTTTATCTTCGGGAACTCCGACATCGTTAGTATGCAAAAGAGAAATTTAAGTCTATTTGATTGTCAAATTAGAAGTTTAACGGTCAGATGCAAGAGACCGCATGCAGGGCAGGCTTCAGTCGCACTTTTCCGTCATGAATCCCATACAGCAGTAACTGATTGGGAAACGGTGGCTTTGTGTTCTTCCCTTGACAACTGTGCTTTCTTTTTAGTGAGCATTGTGTACTGCGGCAGTAAGCAACATCTTGCGCTGGATTTGTTCAGTGTCCGTATAAATAATTAACCAGTAAGCATAAAGATGACAAATTCAGTTGTTCAGATTTGTTTTCCACCATTTTTTAAATACCAAAAACCATTTAACATTGTTTCAGGACTCAGCATCACAATAGCACCTACATTTGTCTGAAAAGTGATGATTTACACGTGGCTCATCATGGGCTGCACATTAGAGGCATAATTACCCTTAGACTCACATTCATTCTAGCTCATCAAGGGCTAAGAATAGAAATATACACTTCACCATCTGCGTGCTACAGGACTGGTGTTAATGAGACTTACTCTCTTATGCGTTTTATATGGTGAGAAAATGATCCAGTAAAGCCCGCAATGGAAATCACTTCTGCTCGCCATGACCTCTGTTGATGCAACCAGCACCATCGCTTGGCATCAGTCATGAGTGGAGCACTGGGGTCATTGACTCAACACAGGGACATGTATCAGGCTAATTGCTGTGACGCGAGCTGGCGAGGCAACGGGAAAGGACATGCAATTATGTGGCTCTGCAATAGACGACAGTACGCAGGTTAAGTGCATTGCACATAGTTACTTTTTGTTTTAGGCGGAGTTTGTTGGTTATATTTGGTGGTAAGTAGCTTACAATAATGAGGTCTGGTTACTTATATCTCTGTAGCAGACTGACGTGGACATACTCGTTCTTGATTTTAGAATGAATCAATTGATAGACACATTCTTGCTACCAATTTACTCTAAAATCTGCGGTCTAAAATGATGGTAACCTAAAAGTTTCGTAATTGCATAATTCTTCTTTGACCGCAGGGTTAAGTCTGAACATTGCAAAGAAAGCGAGCCCTGACTGAATGCTGAGTTCATGATTCTCCAGTGTGTAATCACACGAACCCAATTTCTGAAGAAGATTCTAACAATCGTCTGCCCTCTGCTGCTGAGAGTAAGGATAACTCTCACGACGCAATTCACTGTATGTATGGTTTGTTAGGATAGGACGTTATTTGGCAGAGGTACAGCTATTTGAAAATCTGGAATCTGAGGGTGGAAAAAACAAACAAACAAATTTTTCAAAATATTGAGAAATTTGCCTTTGAAGCTGTCCAAATTAAGTCCTTGGCAATGCATATTAGCTATTAATCAAAAATTAAGTTTTAATATATTTACCATAGGAAATGTACAAAATATCTTCATGGAACATGATCTTTACTTAATATCCTAATGATTTGTGGCATAAAAGAAAAATCGATAATTTTGACATATAATGAATTGTTGGGTATTGCTACAAGTATACTTGTGCTACGTATGACTGGTTTTGTGGTCCAGGGTCACATTTGGCTCTTTAAATGTGGAACATAATAACATAAGTAATAACATAAGCACATCACATGAGAAAAAAAAAAAACAAAAAAAAAAACAAAAGCGGTGCTATTTACAGTTTACCTGTAATTTTTACATTTCTGGATCATTTCATGTGGCATATTTGATCTGAATGTGTGTAAATAGAAAGCATTCTGTTGCTGTACTTCTTTGCTTGATCCCACCTAAGAGTGCATATAGCCTACATGCGGTCCAATGGCGAACATTTTTTTTTTTTTAAACGTGATATGTACGTACTGCGTGATAAGGTTTATAAATCAGGCCCCTGATGTTCTGGATGGCGCAGATGTGTTTTGTGTTACATATATGAATTAAACTATAAAGAATGAGGCCTATAGGCCTACATGTCCTCGTCAAACTATTTTTCTGACTTAGTGGGGACGTGTCCCGCCCAAGAATGACAACTTATGCAAAAAAGCCTTTCCACTTTATTTTTAATGTCAGAGCAACATGGCCTTTTGCAACTTGAATGTGCGAGGCTTCTGACTTATTTTTAGTGAAACAAAAAGCTTGTTATGCTTGATATTAACTGGTGTTTCTTAAAATAATATTTTAATGTATATTAATTATAAACACCGGTTTGTTGAGGAAATAGTTTAACCTTTTACTGCCATTTGTTATTCTTCAAGTTATTACTTATTTTGGCTATAAAATATGCTTACATTGTGCATTGCAAAATAAGGTGGGTAATAAAAATGAATGGCAGATTCTTAACACCTGTGTGTGACAAGAAGTTCAATTATTGGGCAATATGTGTGACAGCTAGACTGCCACATTTATTAGCTTCCCATAATGCTGCTGTAAGTTGGATGATGTCATGCATGAGACTTTAATTCCTCTGTATTTTTGTTTCTTTCCACTCACATAGCCTACACTTATGCGCATATAGTATTATTAAGATAAATTATAAATATTTAGTGTTTTTGCTGTTGTTGCACTTATGAACTGTGAAGATAAACGTGATTGGTGGAAAATGAATGGAAACTTCCTGTGGTCTTCAGAAAGGTCATGAATTGGGTCATATACAAGACAGATTGCATACAGATGTTATTGCTCCTAAACCAAATCTTTAGAGGGTACTGGCCAGAGCCAACATCATAGAAAAGCACTATTAGATGATTAAATATATGATCAGAAATGTCGGAAGTATAAGTGCAGGTCAAAAGCAGCGATTACTTTTATTTATTTTCAAACTTTCTCAAATCTGGGGTAATACATGGGCTTAAGTCTGTTTGTTTAATCACTATTGATAAATAAAAAGTTTCATGAACAAGAAAAGAACAAACACTGGGTTGAAATTTCTTTCACACACTTTTTTATTATTTGGAAATAATAAAAATGAACTTTTTTTCATTTTTTTAAATATAAAACATACACATCGTATGAGCCACACCTGTATACAAACAGAAATGTTGCAGTGAATACTTTTTCTTTTTCATCATCTCAGTGGAACACATACTAGAAGTTGTAAACAGTCAGCATTGTTTTTCTCCTCTACCCAAGAATACTGATCAAGTAAAAGAAACACCTGTCTCTCATGAAGAAAAACAATCAAAATTTTCTGATAGCAGAGGTGAAGAATTTGGCTCGAAAGCACAGAGGAAATGACGATCTGGCTACAGCTTTAGAGCGGAGTGGTTCGGCCCTCTAAAAGTGACAGTGAGAGCTCTAGATTTGGACCCATATGATAAGAAAGGTGTCCGCTCAGCGGTCCCTCGTATTGGGATGGTTGTTCTCAAAAGTAAGCCTTGGCCCCTTTGTAAATATGGCTTAACCACACGGTCATCTCATATTTACAACACATGCGCTAATAAGTCTCTGTGCATCTACATTTATATTTAACATGGATACTGTTATGTATGTATGATATATTTTTGACATTTCCTGTTTTGATACTCTTGAATAACTTGATGGGATGTATACACATTTTTTAGGTTAATTTCTGTGGTTTTGAGGTAAATTATGATACAGTAAAATCTGTAAAACTTGAGGGAGGTTAGTTTTTGTTCAGTGTTACAGTACAGCACATTTTCCACTAAGGGATATAAAAGACTAAAAAGCAATAATCAAAAACTTGAAAAAAAAAAAAAGAAAAATGGAAAGAAAAAATGTTGCAACATTCAGCACCGAATGGAGGACATGAACTAGTTTTTTAGCTGATTTGAAAAGTCTGAGTGAAAGCAAATGGCTTCTTTTTCTTGGTTTATCTCTTATATTCAAGTACAAGCAAACTGTACAGGTACATGCAACATACAAGCTGGCCTACAGTATGTTGAACTAACACATATCTATTTCTGTTACTTTTTAACATTTGTGTAGTCTGTTTTACAAAAATGTGCATGCAGCTGGGAACTGATCCCGAGTCATGCTGCTCCGCCGCACTGGAGAGAGGGGCCAGTGGCCTGATAGATGATTGGTGTTTATGCTCATGATGGCAAAATCAGATTGGTCACTTCAACATTTACAGAGACACACAAGAGGGATTTGCATTTGCATGACTCTTTTCTCTGTTTTCTGTAAAGTACACAAAGTGGAAATGAAATTAACAAGCTAGTTGGCTTGATTTTATTTTTTTATGTATACATATTTTTTTAAATTTAAAAATCAAGCTTTTGTACTTGATATTTTACTTCAAAATAAAGACCTATGTGCAAGGGCTCGGGCCAATCGTGTGATCTCAGAGTGGTACAGTATAAGTTGAAAGTGGCTCTCTATTAAAAAGAGAAATGTACGTCTACACAAACACTTAGCATCAAACGAAGTTAAAAAGTTAGTTTAGTGTCTGAAAAACTCTATGTATCAAGATTTACTCGACAGATGAAAACATAATTGTATAGATTTCCTTTACCAAAGACCCTAAATTGGAAAATGTACAAGTACACAAATATGTTTATCTTGGTACATAGTCTTTTTCATGAACTAAATCTCTACTTTTTAATAACATTTAATGATGTGTAAACATCTAAAAATCGAATTTAATTCACTGAATAAGATGATGTATTGCAACGTACTGTAGGATAATGTAATAGTTTCAGTTAATAAAAGTAAATAAAAATGTGCAAAGAAATGTGTGTATTTCCAGATACATTGTCTTCGATTTCATTTTTAGCATTTCCTGTCATTTTCACAGTACACTGGACAACACAAACCTGTTGTTTTTCATAAAACGTGCTAGAGATGTTAAAAAAAGAAGCTAAATAAATGACTAGAGCGGCCTCTGTTAGCTGTCACATACGTTGAAAACAGAGGAACTTTTTTTTGGAGGAAATGGACCATGGCTTTGGGTCCTCCAGGTTTAGGCACCAAGAAAGGCCCTGCCCTTCCAGACAACCTCCCCAGGGGACGCCCTACGTCTTTCAAGTTCCTGACCTTTCACTTTCAGTACAAATAGGGTCTAGATAGGGCCTCGACCGAGGCCCCACAATCCCTTGGTCAGAGGTCACCTTTGTTTTTGGGTTGATACATTCTGATGCTCTGTTAAAAACTAGCTAACGTACATTTTGATGAAGACTTGACTGAATATCACCCTGCTTTCTATGTCGCCCTAAAGCGGTGCTTCCCGCGTGCTAGTGTAGACAGTCCTAAGTCTCACGCGACAAACAGTGAGAGAAACAAACGATTTAGTTTAGGACAAACAAATTTGGCAGAACACGGGCTACCCACAAAGAGGAAAACAAAAGCAAAGTCACAGGAGTGATTGTCAGATTTTAACAAAGCTTTGTGTTATTTCATCGCATTTTCTGCCTGGCTCTTATTGTTGTCCTGTTGTCTCTCAGACTGTGCTTTATGTTATTAGTCCACTACGATCGAACCCCCGCAGGTGCCGGCGAACTGTCCAGGGATGACTGAGAAGCACGTCGAGTTAGAGAGGCAAGAGTTGGGTCGACTAGGGAAGAAGGCGGGAAAAGTTTGTACCAGCCAATCACGTTGCTGGAGAGGTCCAGCTCCTCTAGTAGGATTTGTGCAACTCCCATGAAGGATTTGTGGTCCATTCGCCCATAATCTCCCCAGACAATTACCTAATAGGATGAAAATCAACAGATTCATTAGTGGATGGCTCTCTCAGGTCACATAATCAAAGTTAATAATATCTAATCTCACAAGTGTGATCCATTTAATCTAGACATGCAGCCCTTCAAATGACATTTTCTCATAGAAGTCTTGTTCGACTGCCTCATCAGCTGCGAAATGAAACGACATGTTGAAAAAAGACGAATAAACCACATGACTCACTTGTAACACTTTACCCTGTGGACTTTCTTCAAACGGCAGCGTTTGCTGGTACAGCGGGTCGAGTGTCTTGCGTGCAATTTTTGTCTTCTTCTTAGCTACATACGCCCCATTGTGTAGAAGATAGACTTTGACATACGGAGCTATGTAAAGAATGAATCAAATTAGGCAGATATTAACAGTGCATACTGACATTAGTATGACTAGCTCTGATAAATCAGACTGCTTTTTGTATCAGCTAGAACTGCTTGATGAGTTATATTATGGTAATGTGAGACATATGGAGTTCAAATCACAAGCAGCGAGTTCAGAATGGAGCAGAAGTGACTCACCAGGGAGTGATTTGGAACCTGGTTTTTGGATGAGACCTCGTGCTCTTATCACCTCCACCTCCAGCTGGCCTTTCTTATTCACCATGCCGATCTGAATGTCACCTGGACATCACAGAATACGCAAATAAAATGATTTATTTAAATGGTACATTTGCTTAATGGACTTACTCAAAAGGTTCATGCAAAAAGCATTACTGACATACTGCGGTTTCCATAAGCAGTTATATTTTGTATTGAATTAGGGCTGTATATTTCATGTATTTAGTACAATTGCAAGTGCAATAATAATAACGTTTAGTGCTGTCAAACGATTAATCGTGATTAATCGCATCCAAAATAAAAGTTATATACTATGTATATTTATTATGTATATATAAATACAAACACATGCATGTATATATTTAAGAAAAATATGTTATGTTTATATATTAAATATATTTATATTTAATATAAGAATATAAATATATAAATGTATATACATATAAATATTTTCAAAATATATACTGTATGTGTGTGTATTTATATATACATAATAAATATACACAGTACACACATATATTATGTAAACCAAAACTTTTATTTTGGATGCGATTAATCGCGATTAATTGTTTGACAGCACTAATAATATTACAACATTGGATTGTAGGCCACTGATAGGCTTATGTTCAATTCTAAATTATTTCTATTTGTCTACCTCAGTAATATAATGTATTAAATTACATTGGTCCCTTTTCTCAACAAATGTGTATATACATTATGCAATTAATTAATTTAATGAAACTATTTAAATGAATCACAATCAATTACATATACAATAATGTATATAAATAAATAAAAATTGTAAACAACTTGGGATAAGGATAATATGCTACGAGGGAGAAAGATTAAAAAAAAAAATCAAAAACTTCACAAATAAACAAAACTTACCAATTGCTGGTGTGGCAAGGGTTTGTCGACCAACTAGTTGAGCAGGACCCAGTCCATCCAGGAAGTCACTGAACTGAGTCTCGACTCGAACTGCTGGGAAGATTGGACTGACCAAGACAAACATTGAAATGAAATACTGCAGGTGTTTTTCTTTCTGATTAATAGCAGATTCATTTAAAAATCTAGTAATTGGATCTGAAAGTATTTAATTCAGTATTGAATCAGTCTTGTTTTAATGATCATTGTACCCAAAGTATTGTAGGTTTATATGCAGGTATGTTGTTCCCACAAACTGAACAGTTTTTTTTTTTTTTTTGAGGCATAATGGCAATGCCTGACTGACGGTTGTCAGGGTAACAGGAACGACACTTAAGGAGGCTGCTATTTCTAGACAATAATAACCTTGGTTTAAGATGGGGAATTTTGGAAGAGAAAAAAATATGGAAAATGTAAAATTATGCTGATCGCTGTATTTACAGAAACAGGAAATTTCTCCAACTGACCCATGCTTTGAGACAGACATGTACACACAAGAACTCACTATTGTTATGAAATGATAAGAACAAATGTTTCAATGCTGTTTTAGAGAATATGTAACAGATGTTTGGAAAAGTGCTTCACCAATGCAGTGCAATATACAAAAAAACCCCATACAAGTCCTGCATATATTTAGAAGTATGCAAAATTGATAAAATACTAATAAAGCACAAGGAAACTTACCTGCCCTCAGAGTTGTAGCTATTCATGCTTCCGTTGTTAGATTCATGACTGGGTTGACGACTCATATTCCTCTGCAATTCCACAGCCATTCCCGTCTCCTGACTGCGCTGGATCGTCCCTTGACTGCCCTTTGACTTCTTGTTAGATGCCTCTGAAGACGGACAGATTTAACAAACAATCAGGAAAAGAGACTTTTAAGAGAAGTCTGTATCATTCATTTCTAGAAAAAAAGAGAAATCTGTATCTCTCCTATGTGATTTTCTGTGATAAAGTTTTAAAGAGTTGGATCAGTGTCCTCTCTAAACAATACTGGTCAAGCTGCACACTATCTCTTTACTATACTACATCCTTTTTGATGTTAAAAGCAGAGAGCGAAATAATTTGACAGTGCTTGTAGCTCCCACCGGGATGGACGCTAACCGAACTGCGTTAACCACCCCCCTTTATCTCTTTTAAAAACAAGTGCATGTCTCCTCATCCCAAATCCCTTTTTGTCTGCTTACATAAAACAGAGAGAACAAAATGCAGTTGCCCCGGAGGTCTTAGACTCCTCTAATGTGCTTTCAAGACTTTTTCAATAGGAACAAGCTCTGTGGCACTGACATGAGTCGCCTGATGAAAAATCTTATTATATCAAACAATGCAGAGTGAGTGCTGACATCTGAAAGCACTAAAATGGCCACAGGTGCCCCTTTGAAAAGACCCTGTTCATGTTTGATGAGGACAAACCATAGCTAAAGCATACACTTGAACTCATAGCTGGATGCTAAATCAAGACAAATGCAAATTTGGAACAGCTTACTATCATACTACTCTTACTATTTTTACCATATTGTTATATGGCAGTAAGAGTAGTATGCTAGTACACAGTTCTGAATTCAGTGTAAGTGAAAAAGGAAAGGCAGGCCTAAAATGCAGTTCCATAAATATTGAGTGCCCTCTTGTGTTGTCTAGTGAAAACACTTAGAAATCTTGAAAATATTTAAATGAACCGGTTTCCCAAGGCTCATTGGACAAAACATGCCTATTCTATCATTTCTGCAAAATACACAAGTAGTAGTCCAAATAAAGCTGAATTACAATTGTTATATTGATAAGTCTCGAGTGATATGTCAGTAAATATGTTAATAGATTTGAACTATACTTAGTATTAAATAAATGTATTTTACATATATTACTTTTTTACTAGTGAGGAACCATGAAAAAATGTCCTTATTAATCAATAATATGTGCCTGTAATCATAATCAGTTTGAAAAGAAATAATTGTTGGTGTTTTACTGTCACTATTGTTAATTTCAGCTGGAAACTGCAGTGAATTGTATGTATAGGGATGTTTTTGGAGACAAAAGTGAAGGTAGAGGCTAACTGTTTAAATAAGAATATGTTGGGTTCAATTCAAGTTTAAATATGACTAAATCAGCCTGACTACATTGGGTTAGACCAATAAAGGAATTTTTAAGGGTCAGATCATTTAGAAATTCTTAAGGTTACAACTGTCTATTACTTCTTTTTACAGTGTAATTATTGTGTTTAAAAAAATAAAAGAATGATATTTCATTTTTAAATGGGAATAAGAACAATGACTGATTTACAGTCAAATATAACATGAAACAACACTCACAGTGAATTTAATATCTATAATATGAAACATTTTCGTTTGAAAGAAAATATTCAGCAAAATATTTTTCATTAAGATTTAAATGTATTATATATAACTTTTATTAACTCATAATGCCCAACTGGCCCTGGTTACATCAGCAGAAAGGAGTATCAGCAGTGACTAACCCGTTTGACTGATCTGTGAGGTGCTTCGGCTGCGACGGTTTCCCACGATAGCCACGAATCGAGCATTGAGGCTGGAGCGGCGCTTTTTCGCTCCGGCTCCAACTGTTCCCAGGGCAGTGTCAGACTGGCTGCCGTCTGTTCGCTCCGCCGTGTTGATGTCACCACTAACACTTGTGCTCTTTAGCATGCTTCGACCAGATGAGGCTCTGACTTGTCGACTGTAAGCGAGAGAGAGCGAGTAAAAAAGAGATGAACAAATTAGACAAATTAGTTGATACAGTATATAAAGGTAATAGACACTAACTGACACTAAACAGACACTGTTGAGAATGATATTCAAAATGCTTTATTCTTTTATAGGTGTATTTACAACACAGCCTACTAACTATATCACGGATTGTAACCTTAGCACAAAATAAAAGCTATTTTTGTCCAATCAAATGATTTTGCACAAACCAGTATGGAACATAAAATACATAACATCCATATTTTCAGCTATCTTCTATATATGAAATTAGCCTGAACCATGACTCCCACAGTAGTCAAGACTAGTTAACACCAGTTAAAGACTTGCTTTGATTTGCTACTTGCTAATTGGTTCCAGGAAGGACAGAGAGGTTCAGGATCAGGAAGTAAAAATTGCATTGATTTTCTCCATTGGGAATTTGACTTGTTGTTAATTAATGGTACATGATTTTGCTGAAGCCATCAAACTGCATTCAAATTATTTTTTTTTACATCATCATGTTCAACAGTGTATTCCTGGTGAAAAACTACATTACCCGTGATTCTGCAGAGACATCTCCACCAATCAGAGAATTGCAACAAGCAAATCCCTTCAAAATAACAGTGGTCACTTATTCCCATGAAGCACTTGTAAACTACTTAAATGTTTGTAGCACATAGTGACTAAAAGTCTTAAAAGTGTAATTTTTGTTTCATAATTGTATTAATTAAACAACTACATGTTTGGTTTAGTGATTCAAACTGTCTATATTATGACACAGCAGAACACTTTGACAGTGCAACCATGTCCTCTGCTGCCCCCTGGGGGTTCGGAGGAGCTGCCGTGTATCTGCACCCACTGACGGAGTCAAGGTACTGCAGGACTGTCCAGCTGCACTCTCTCCATCATCTCTACACCCTAACCCCATCTCTGTGGGACACAGGGTGGGGATAGGAAGCAAGGAGGTGGGTCTCTCTTCCACAGGCTGGAGGGTAGTGACAGAGGGGTGAGCAGACAGGGGTCTGGACTTGGGATCCAGTGCTGGCTCAGTATTCAAGCATGGGAAGTACGAGGTGAGGCATGCAAAGAGGGCTCTAATACACACAGTACAATACACAGGACACACATTTACACAGACACAGTGGCATGTGAATGAAGCAGAATACAAACAAACGAATTCAAACAGCATTCACAATGAACCTCTCAAACTACATAGAGTAAAGGATTATTCTTATAAGACGGCAGAGAAGAATATTCCAATGCAATATGAATAGCTGAAGCCTTTTTTTGGTAAAATTAAGATATGTTAAATATAAAATGAATACTTTCTCAGTTTTTTCAACATCTATATTTTAGTTTACAATTAATAATGAATGTATAGGAAAACTAAATATTTTAGACAATATAGCATTTAAGTTTTTCACCATTTTTAACCACATTTTGCCTTCACTAGCTCATTTTAAAGGTTGTGACAAATGAACTTAAATATTTCATAGTCAATTTATATATCAAAAATTGCATGCATTATGATTGTAAAAGAATTAGCTTCATAAAATAGTTTTAGACAATGTTTAGTATGTCACACTAGCAACCCAAAATGATTTTACGTCAACTGCCTATGTTTGTTTGAACCAAGCAGACTTCATTCAAATTGATAACTAGTGTGTGGCTTCAAATTGATCAGAAACGTTGAATAAATAATTGGTTAGTGAAGCCAGAGAGAGGAAAAGAAAAGATGCTCATAGAGTGTCTGTTTTTCTATCCCAATTAAAGCATTTGGTAATATTTATTGATTGTGGTTAACCACTTTGGGCATACAATTTCTAGTGCCTCTATAGTCAAGTACAGTAATTTGTATTTGTATACAGAACTGTTCACAATTTATGTGGTTTCATAGCAACTTTAAAGGAAATTATAATGTCTTAAACTGTGGCAAGGACAAAAACATAAAAAAATTTAGCTGTGGAGGGGAAAAAAGCCTCCAGAGGAACCAGACTCAGCTATAGGAGCATATACTAAATAATGTACACATACTAAATATTATCTAGTTACTTAGAATGTGTAATACAAGTTATGTGTTTACTAAATAATTGTAATTATTTTTCAAAAAGTTATAGTTTTAAATTCAAGGATTATTGAATTATTATTTAATAACTAATATAATAATTAACATCATTCTTTTTCTTTTAATTTTACATTTACATTTATGCAGTTTATCTTTTTTAGCATTATACACTTTTATCTGAAGTGATGTAACTGCATTAAAGGTATACTTTTTTAATCAATTCATGCATTCTCTGGGAATAAAACACCTAAACTTGTCTTTGTAAATGAAATGTTCTACTGTTTATGCTTTGGGAATGCTATTTTTCTTCTTACCATTGTCATTGCCTCCTTTCTATGTAAATTAGTCTTATTATAGAATGTGCAGTGTTCACAAAAGTAAGTGTTATTAAGGTTTCACTATTACCAAACATGGTGTGCAGGTGGTAAATGGAATTTCAATCGAGATGTAGTATACATTTTCTAGTGATCATGGCAGCAGTAATTCATCAAATGAGGATCAAATGTTGAAGAAGAACTGGGCATTTGTCCAGATGTACGGTGAGGTTGAGCATGCTTTTACATTTTAAAGAGCCAACTACGAAGGGATCATACAGTCTCAGTGAAGTATGACAGATTGTGGTAGTCTGTTGGCCAGCAAGATGAGGAAGTTTGTAAAGCAAATTTCTATGTGCTGTTACTGGATTTGCAAAGTTCTGTTATCAAATTATTAGATGGTAAAACAATGCAGAATGTACATGTAAATAAACAGTGCTATCAGCAGAAATACGATTTATAAGAGTGCTAAATTTTTACCCTGTACTGAAGGTACTAGAAGCTCTTTTTGTTGTTTTTTCTGATATGAGGTAAGGATAAAATTTTATTCGGTGGTGGATAAGGTGAAGACTTGGGCAGGGGGAGCTGGTCCATGTTACCTCACATCTCCAGCCACCGTATGACGTCTGCGTTTAAGCTCCTCAGAGAAACGTCTCTTTCCTAGACTCCTCCTGTCGTCTGTTCCATTCACCCCCCATGAAATCCTTCTCTCCTTCTTTTCATCTCCTTTACAACTCTCCAACGACTTCGACCTTTGACCCCCAATGCAATATGCATGCATGCAATAGAGCACAAGCCATAATAGCAAAGAAAGTAAATCATGCAGAAAATAAAAATTTAACAAGCCATGCACAAGACAGACAGCTAGGAGCATGCAAATGTTAAACACACGGCTAATAAAAAACAAAGAAATATCACAATCTGAAGACACACATAATTTTTTGTGACTTTAATTGATTAATTGCTGCTTTGTATAGAATAATTTTACAATTTTTCTAGGGAGAAATATTGCGATTGTTGTAGAGGAAGATAAATAAGCTATCCTAGTGAAAGTTAATATAATTTTGAGGTGATGGAACACAATATGATTTTTTTCAAAATTTTAACCCCAACTGGCAATTAAGAATGAAGCAAAAAAAAAAAAAAAAAGGTAGTAATCTATTACATTACTAATTTTAGATAACTATTTTTGATTATTTTTAGATTTTTTATTTTTTACCTATGTCTTTTATCACATTGACTTCAATAAGAAAATCTTGTATCCATATTTATATTTTAATACAAAGAGAAAGAAAATTTATTCCATTATTTGTTATCAATAATATGAAGTGTATGAAACATTACATAAATTCAGGCTCTCCCAAACTGGGGGTTGTGAAGGAACTGCAGCAGGTTTGTAATAAATGGATGCTAATAAAGCTCAAAATGAATAAAATCTTAAAAATATCAAATTTAATATATAAAAGAGAAGAATTGTGGAGAATCAGTTAATTATGAATAATTTACTGCATTTTTACTTAATATTAAGTAATCATGTAATCAATAAAAAAGTAACAGTAATCTGAATATAAGTATTTTAAATTGTAACAATCTAATTACAACTATTTTTGGAACCTGAAAAAACATTTTAGACATCCTAGATAAACTTCTAGTAATCAGAAGACATTTTTTGATGGTTTGTAAGTCTGATTTGTGTAGCTTAATATCAGAGAGGCTCACACTATCATTTTTTACAACCATGTATTATGTTGCATTTTCTAATAAAGTTAACAGCGACTGCCAATTTATACTTATCCTATTTTTAAACAGTTTAACACACTTGTCAAGTGTTAAATTTGGATCCCGTGTGTTTCTTAATAGGCTAACCTGATTCTCCCATGTGGTCTCTCAGACTGAATGGACATGTAGCTGGTGGCGCTCAGCCGTGAGGCACTGCTGGCACGGGAGATAGCTGATGCATCGCTCATGTCACTGTCTGATGACCTCGCAGACGTGTTTTCACAACTCCTCCTCTGATCCTTATACATCTATACCATCAAAGACAAGAAAGAAAATCTGTAATAGGAATTAAAAACCTGGCATACATAACAGTACTGCCAGACACATGAGTTGGAAACCTGAAAAGCAGTTTAACACTCACATCTCTCCTGTTTTTGAGCTCTGCTTCTGGGTCGTGACCAGAGCTGGCAGAAGAGCCTGGCCGATAGGAATGTACTCTCATTTGCAACTGACGAGCCCGCTCTTCCACTGCCAGTGCTACATCAAGACAGAATGGGGAAAAAAGCAGAAAATGGAACAGGGGACAAAATCATCTCATTTAAAGTAGCACAAAAAGAGTGTTAATTAAAAATGAAATAAGAACATTTGGACAACAGTCGACATCGCTGCCTGTTAACATTTTTACTTTCAGTGGAAATGAATATTAAATCTTCCCTGCTTGAAAATCCAGCTAAAGGTGATACAAAAATTTCACTAATATCACCATACTTCTCCAGTTGCCTGATTACAGTACAATTGTTTTGTATTACAAGTTTTGAAATGTTTAAATATGTAAACGGACATTATATATTTAAATATGCACTTATTTGCATATTTTCCAGAAGAAGAAAATCTGAACATTGGAAGAAGCCAGGTTCAAGATTCCTGTTTGATATTGTTGACATATTAAAGGCTTTTAAATCTGAAAATACTGTCTACAGCCAGAGGAAAAAAATATTCTTTAGGAATAAAATGTTATATAAATCAAGCGAATGTTATATGAACAAACCTCTCTGTAAAAACCTTCTGTCTTCTGAAAGTTCTGTCATGAAATTCTAGATAGCGCAGACTGTTGTTAACGCAAATTGATGATATTCACAGCATTAAACTACTTGGCACAAGCTGATTGGTTCATGTTGCAGCCAATAAGCTTGCTACTTAACAATGAAATGGCTGGTTAGCATTCACTAGAGTTTGGGTGGGCGATATGGAAAAAATATATCACGATTTTTTTTTTTTTTTTTTAAATATCACGATTCACGATTTTATGACGATTCTTTGTCATGTTGGTTTTACTATTTTGCAAGTTGTCTGAGCATTATAGCCAAACTAATTTCCCTATTATAAAGACAAAGCCTTTCAAGGTAACAAAAAAAAATAAAAATAAATAAAAAATAAAAGATTGGCAGATATTTAGGCCAAAGTGGGTGAAGATAAAAATCTTTGTCATCATTTTATCTTTCTTATTAAAAAAATAAAAACAAAGACACACTTTACAAATACACATAAAATACAAATAAAACAAACAGTGCTTTATTTTCAGGAACAATAGGTGCATTTAGCATGAATTAACAAATATAAAAATTGATTTTTATATCATCATTTACTCAAAAGTTGTTTTAAACCTGAGTTTCTCTCTTCTGCTGAACATAAATGCTATTTTGAAGAACGTGGAAAACCAAACAGTAGGTCCACAGTAACTTCCATAGTATGTTTTTACTGCTACCAAATTCAATGTGGACCAGCAACTGTTTGGTTACCCACATTCTTCAAAATATCTTTTTTTGTGTTCAGCACAAGAAAGAAATTAATACAGGTTTGGGACAACATAATTGAGTAAATAATGACAGAAATTAAATTTTAGGGTGAACTATCCCTTTAATGACAGTCGGCTGCATGTTTAATACTGTCCCTTTAAGACCTGCACGCATCTGATATACAGGCACGCATCCGTTTCTCTCTCATCTGTTTACTTTCATTTTAGACATAACCAACTGAGTCTATATGTAAACCTTGTGTGTTTTGACAATATTAGCGCAAAAGATAACTTAGTTCAGTAATCAGGCGCTGTTAGACAGGCTTTTTAGCACGCGCACTTCTGGTGTATGCGCTCAGAAAAAGCAAATGAAACATTTAACCGGCAAGACTTGTATGCAAATAATGTACTTTTGCAATCGCGAATAATTGAAGTGTCCTGTCAGAGTAACTCTACCGCTGTATGTCGTGTTGTACAGTATATAGAGACTTAGGCACCAGAACAGCAGCTGATAGAATGTGCGCTGTAGCACGATACTACAATATTTCTTCAAAAGCAGATCGTGGAGACATTTTTATCATCCTCGATCAAAAATTGTCATATTGAACATCCCTACACTAGAGCATTTTGCAGCACTTACAGAGTTACTCTGAAACCCTCCACCTTCCCCAGCTCCACCTGTATAGATCTGCAAAGGGTTATTATATATGCTACTTGTGCAGCAGCAGCAATAATCTACAACAACATCAATAACCAACAGCAGCAGCAGTTCAGCTGCAGCAGTGTAGCAGATCTATTCCGCCAAGAACAAATACATTAACATTGTCATATACATTACCATGCTAAAATCTTCTGAGAGTTATCATGATAGTACTAACGTTTTTAAAGATATGTATTGTAATTGAAATCTACAATTACAATAGATAATAAAATAAACACTTAACTATATATATTGGCTGTTTTATTTCCACTAGTCTGAAAGATGATGTTATGGAAGCAAAAAAGGCCAAAATCACAAGATTGACCATAGTTTTGCCTGTCGTGTTTCGATGTAAGCTAGTATCTACATTTTGGAACAATGGTAGCTGGTTTCTAACAGGTTCAAGCTGGCCATTAGCTTGTTCACACTGGTAAATCATCTTTGACCAGCAACAAACCATCTAAAGATGGTCAGCCAGTTTTTGGAACAAAGGGGCTGGTTGACAAGCAAATAACCAGCTTGGGTGAGTTACTACATTATGTTCCAAATATTGTTAAGTTTGAACAAGCTATATACAGTATACTGTACCACTGAGTAAAAACTAGTGCTGTCAAACGATTAATCGCGATTAACCGCATCCAAAATAAACATTTTTGTTTACACATTATATGTGTGTGTACTGTGTATATATATATATATATATATATATATATATATATATATATATATATATAAATACACACACATGCATGTATATATTTAAGAAAAATATGTTACGTTTATATATTAACTATATTTATATACAATATAAATTATATGAATATAAATATATACATGTAAATACATGTAAATATTTTCAAAATATATGCTGTATGTGTGTGAATTTATATATACATAATAAATATACACAGTATACACCGATATATTATGTAAATAAAATTTTTTATTTTGAATGCGATTAATCACGATTAATCGTTTGACAGCACTTGTAAAAACTAATATTATTCAGAGAAGCAAGTGATCAATTCTAGGGCAAAATGCAGAGAGTGGAATGAGATACCTGAGTTAGGTTTCTCCTCAGGTTTACTGTTGATATGGTCTTCATGAAGATGGGGTTGAAGGAATGAGAAATGGCATGAGAAGAGACAGAAAGGAGCAAGGTAGAGAGAACAACAACTTGTTGACCACATAAAAAAAAAAGGCTACGGACCAAGGAGCCATGAAATTACCTGGCATTTATAAAGGTAACTGGCACTGGGACAGATTCATGTGTTTAGGGTGTGAATTTGAATGGTAACAGCATTTTAGGTTACTGCTGTCTGAGTTTGTGAGTATTTAGAAAGAGAGAGAGAGAGAGAGTGAATTGCTTACCTTGCTCTATACTGCTGCTCTTTGCAGGGAGTTGTGGCAGCTGTCTGCCCCTGCGACCTAATGACGTGGTCCCCGCCGGGGAATAATGTCCACCATGCTGAAGTTCTCTGAGAAGAGAGAGATTTTTTCAAAATTAAAAAAAAAAAAAATCTTTGTAGGAAAGTAGAAAAAATTGACTGATTACTACTTTCCATCAGATGAACAATTTTAAAATGCGATTAAAAGATATTTCATTTTACTACCAGTGTTGGGGAGTAACTAGTTACATGTAACGGAATGACGCAATTTAATTACAAAATTAATGTAACTGTAATCTGTTACAGTTACTGAGAAAAAATGTGTGATTAAATTACATTTACTTATGAAAATGTTAACAATTACAAAGGGGGTTACATCTGAATATTTTCACACGCATACAGATTTGATTGATTTCTTTCCTAAATTGCAGTTACTGCTCTAAAATATGAGACACCAAAGTTTCAGCAGTTTAGGACACAGAATAGGACACATGCTTCTTTGATAACTGTTTTATTTCCTATTTGGGTTCATGTATATGCTTTATTTTTTAAGATTCGAATTTTTTTTCCAAGGCATTGTTAGATGCCAGTACTTCCTGTTGTACACAAGGATTTGATTTCAAAAACAGTTTCTTAACTATTAAACTATATCTTATGATTTTAAATAAGTAAAAAGAGGTGCTAAAGTCTGATTTTGTGCAGCTGTGCTATAAAATTAAATAATCATCTTAATTCAAGTGATATAGGATTCTGAAAGTCTGACAGTAATCCGTGTTGAGTACTATTGTAAAGTTAACCCTGCCTACTCTAAATGTTTCAAAATGATTAAGTTGAAAACTTTCAATAGAAATTGAGAAATGTAATCAAAAATTAATCAAATGTAATCAGTTACATTAATAAAGTAATTGAAATAGTTGCACTACTTATTAGATTTTAAATAATGTGTAACCTATTACATTTCCAAAGTAACCTTCCCAACACTGTCTACTACACTATGTACTGTAGTCACAGAAGTACAAGAAAGCTGATTTGAGATTCGTAGGTAAAATTCGTAATTTTTTGTATTGTTGACTTTATACGATTAAGACATCACAATAAGCAGCAGTGCACAAACTACAGGCAGCTACAGGTACAGCCAAGTTGTGAGGGGCTCCCAGCATGCACCTGTCAGCTCGTGGGGAGTTAGGGCAGGAACCCCCTAAGCTGGTCTGGCCAAAGGGCCTGAGGGGAGGCTCTCTCCTCCTCCTGCCACCCCTGAGGATAGAGGTGGGCTGAAGTCTAAACACGGCCACAGCAGAAAAGGGCAAGGGCGAAAAAAAAAAAAGGAAATTATGTAATGAAACATAAAAGTCAGACAAGCAAAAAAACTGAAATGGGTAAACCAATAACAAACAAAGATAAAAATAGTGAATAAGCATAAATTGATGTAGAAAACAAGAACAGATAAGTGATAAAGAGATGTTCAAAGGTTTATTATGAGATCTCACCTGTCGCCATCAATGGTTTTCTTGTTAGCTATCTGACAGCTTGGCCTATCCAAATTGCCAGAATGCCTGTGAGATGGGAAATGACTGATCCAGAAAACAAACAGAGTGGAAGAACAAAACAAAAACAAAAGGAGGAATGTAGGAAGCTAAATGGAAAGATATCATGGAGTTCAAGGCCAGGATGGTGATTCTCTGATTTAATTGAAACTGTAACAGAAAAAGATGCTAAAGAACACTACTGTTCAAAAGTTTGGAGTTGGTAAGGTTGTAAAAAATATATTATTACACTAATATTACATAAATATTTGTTACATAAACATTATTACAATTTGAAAAAAAAAAACAAACAAAAAAAAACTTTGTATTGAAATATATTTTAAAATATAATTATTCCTGTGATGCAAATCTGAATTTTCAGCATCATTACTCCAGCCTTCTTTGTCACATAATCCTTCAGAAATCATTATAATATGCTGATTTGCTGCTCAAAAATTTTATTAATTTATTAATTAATTTATTTTTGTAAATGTCTTTACTGTTTGAACCCAAACTTTTGAAATATTTTGAGATATTACACAGACACTGCAGAGTAAGAATAGTGTACTTGTACTGATTTCCCCCCTGTTTCCACATACCTTTCTCTTTCAGCTGAGTGGAAGTTTGACTCTGGTCTCAAACAAGTTGTACTGGCACTTCTTACTCTGTCTAATGAAGGCTGAAGATCACTGTAAAGAAAGAAAGAAAGAAAGAAAGAAAGAAAGAAAGAAAGAAAGAAAGAAAGAAAAAGAAAGAACAGTATTAGGGACAGTGTGTCCTTTTTGTAGCATTTTGTAGTGTTTTGAAGGCACTTACACTCGAAACCCTTGAAATCATAAAATGAGTGTAAACAGTTTACTGTTTCATTTTAAAAAGACTTATGGGACCATTTTCAAATGTTCTCATCTGTTCTCTTCCTCTGCGTACATAAATATTAAACTGAAAAAACATCAAAATTAACTGGTTAAAGCTGAATCTACCTAAATACATTAATTTTGTACCAACAAAACTACTTTATATGGGTTAAATCATGTAGAAATATCTCTTTAAAGTAACCACCTTTTGCATTATACTTTATATCAATTTTTTGATTCTCTGACTATTAACTTTGTAGAGGGGCTGCCATCAGTATTATACATATATGGCATATTATTACTATTGTAATAGTTGCTGGCTGCTTTGATTTCTCAGGCATATATACTTGCGGCTTTTCCAGCATAGCACAAAAGATTTTAATCGCTCACTGCTCCTTCTCACTTGCTATTGATTGTAATCTGGTTTGGATTTGGGCCCCTTACCCAGAGCTGACCTCATCTGTGAACCTGAGAACACGCTGTGGAATGGCACTAAGAGGGATAACACCATCCCTCTCTGTTCGCCGCGACGGTTTGTTCTTTAAGCATGCAGGGAGGGTAGAGCTTAGCATGGGAAGAAACAAAGAAATAAACAAAAGCATGCATAACAGACATAAAAAGAAAGCAAAAATCAACTAAAAATGAAGTGAAAGAAGAAAGGGGCTTTTTAAATGTGAACATCACAAGAAGGGAACTACTAATGCTCTCAGTTGAATAAACAGATCCGGAAGCCATCTCTTTGATTGGGGTTGCCAACTTCAGAATAAGGGACACTCTTAGGTTCTTTATAGGAGAATACGAGACAGTATAAGGTGTCATGCTGGTGTGTACAAGAGTGTCTGCAGCTATGTCCGAGACTCTGCTTGACTGAATTAAATGCTAAAATTAATCTGCAATATAATCACTTACTGATATACACGCCACATGTAAAATTTAATTAATCTGAATGTCATACTGAAGAATCACACATGCAACTTCGATCCCCTTACTTATGGGACAATTCTGCATTATACAGAATGGTTGGCAGAATGTGTGAGTTATTGTTTTCTGTGTTTATATTAACGTAATATATTTAAGCAATATCACAAGCAAAAGTGCTATTTTCCCTGAATATCAACATGACTGCAAATGTCATATTTACTTAACCGTTCAATAAACAATGAGTTAATTGTATTATGTGAAAATTTTAAGAGACAACTTTGTTAATTTTGACTGTTGATTGTTTTAGTTCCAAACAAAGCAACACAATAGTATTTCGTTCTTGAATGATTCAGCGTTTTTGAACAAATCGGATGAGTCAATGATTCAATGACCCTTTCATAAAGACAGTGGTCATTTACTTCCTAATGAATGAATCAGCTGGTTTGAATGAATTGCTTAAATCAATGATTTTATAAATACGACTTGTTGCCGATTTTTAGTTACATGTATAATATTTGTGATGCTGAGATGACAGAAAGCATAAAGAAAAAATGTTTAATAATACTTCAAATGTGTAAAATAAGTGCATGTGTTACTTCAAATAACTGTTATTTCAAAAGGTAGATAAATGCATATTTCTAAAATGTTTCAGTTGTATCAAGAGAAAAAATAAATGTTTTTATGACTAAGAGATATTCAATATTCGATTTGTGTTATTGAATGTTAATAAGAGTAATTTTTTTAAATTTAGCTCATTTGTGAATACTGAATTTTCAGTATATATGCCAAGCTCATCTTAAACCAGATTAAAGCATGTCTTTATGCAAATATTGTAATTAAGTATCTTATAATCTAAAAACTGTACACTAGGATGGAAATCAGCAGGGACCTGGTGTTGGATCATGATAACATAACAGTTTGATTTTTATCTTTAGTGTATAGTTATTCAAAATTGTGATATATTGCATCTTCTACTTACTGGATTCTCATCTTCACTGAACTGTGGTGTTTTACCTAAATATATATCTATAGCTTGTTCTGATTTTGAATTGCGGTCAAAAAGTAATAACTGAGTATGTGTTTATGAACAGAAATCTACAGCAATTTTGTAGACTTATTTTGAACGGTTGGTGTACAATTAATAAATGCACGTTATATTATTACAAAATACAACTGTTTTTAAAGGAAATCATGGTAAACTACAGTACAGAGATACAACACAATGAAAAGGATTGGAAACTACGTCTATAATGACTGAAACAGCACACAAATTTACTGCAAGGGTCTGAAAGGTTTCACTGACAGTATGGGAATCTGCTCAATAGCTTACCTGTAAATATCTTTATGTATACCATTCACTAACAAGGGCATCTTTGGGGGAAGTGTGTTACAGTGCCTAGCTAATTTCCTAATTACAATAGCACAAACAAGCAGGCATCAAAAAGAGCAAAAAAATAATGAAAACCATTATTCAAGCAAACACAAAAATTTTTTCAATCGTTTAACATGGCAGGCACAGACAACAGATGAAAAATGAATGTAAAAAGAGATTTCATGTAAATTCTTAAAAGCAAAATGAACTCAAATATGCTTGAATCAGGCACAAAATAAGGCACTTGCTATATTCTATATACTATATTCTCTTTTTATATTTATGTCACCACCATAAGATTTGTATGCTCTAAAATTTTCAAGAAACATAGAAAAGCAAGGCATTCTGGGATACAGGTAACTCAAAGTGGCAGCTCTGGATTTTTACCTGTTTGTATGCAGGCACTCAGCACTCCCACCTCGGATTGATCTGTGCATCTCCGGGACCTCGCTGAGTTTGCCATGGTGATGGTGACACATTGACAGTTTGACAACCAAACATAAAACAAAAGTAAGAGGATGGTGAGGAAAAAGAAAAGAAAGAAAACGGAATATGTGTAGAAAATGATAGACATGTATTTAGCAATATTTGTACTATTATTAATGGGAATGAACTAAAAACTATGACTGTTAGTCATATTAGTAGTATTAGTATTTAGTAGAGCAACAGCATAAAACATTTTGTTGACACAATATGAAAATCACGTCAAACTCTGTTCTAAAACATCAAATGTTCCTGATGCTATTTATCATTAAGAGTAAAAAGATCTAGGTGTGAATAAAAACATACAGTTCAATATACCTAAAGCATACGATTATGTAAAGTGCTACAGTGTTTTTCCACAAATACACACACATTTTTATATATGCATTTAGAGCATTAAGTACTAGAATAACAATACCTGTCCTCTGAATATTCATAGTCAGAATCTCCGGAGCGATGTTCCTGGTGGGAGTCGTGGTAGTGAGAGGGAGAGTAGGAATGATGGCGGTTTTTGTGGATCTCATCCAGACTCCTGAGGAAAGGATGAAGAGTGATGAGTCGTACATCACACATAAATCATAATCTATAGGGCAAGACACTTCACACAACTATATCAGCATTACATTCAAATGTGTGCAAGAATGAGCTCTATGCTGTGTCTGATGAAAGAGATTTTGCATGAACACTGTTAAAATGTTTTCATTATTACTGAAGACCGACACGGAAGAGAAGAAATTGTTGAATAAAGTCATTATTTTTGTTTTCTTTGCACACAAAAAGTATTCTTGTATCTTTATAAAATTATGGTTGAACCACTGATGTCACATGCACTGTTTTAACAATGTCTTTACTCCATTTCTGGGCCTTGAACGTATCAGTTGCATTACTGTCTATGCAGGGTCAGAAAGCCCTTGGATTTCATCAAAAATTTCTTAATTTGTGTTCTGAAAATAAACAAAGGTTTGGGTTTGGAACTAAATGAGGTTGAGTAATTAATGAATGAATTTTATTTTATATTTTTGGTAAACTATCCCTTTAAGCCAATTTTTTATTTTTTTATTTTTTTTATTTTTGGGTAAACTATCCCTTTAAGCCAATTTTTAGCAATAGTTTTTTTTTTTTTTTTTTTTTTTTAATAGTGAATGTTTATTCATGTGTGTGTAAATTAGCTGATAAAAAAAGGAATTATTAATCAGCAACTGCTTATAAGAAAAAAGACAGAAAGAAACAAACAGTGACTTTCAACGGTAAAATAATAACAATAATAATAATTGATCATTATATATGATTTCAATATAATTATAATATAAAATAATGGATAATAATAAATGCAAAGTAAATGAAAACAAATACAAAAGTGACTTTAAATGACAAATTAATAATAATGAATGAATGAATGATTGAATGATGCATTTATCTCAAATGTCCCTGTATAAAAGCATCATTCATTCATTCATTCATTCATTCATTCAATAATAATAATAATAATAATAATTATTATTATTATTATTATTATTATATGATAATATATTTAATTAAATCTTTATTGTTAAATTGTTTCTATGATTGGTCAGTTAGGTTGTGGTATCCAGTCGATGTGGCTCACCTCTGCATAGGGACCTGTGCAGGTCGAGAGCGGGCTCGGCATTGGTCTTCTCTGTGTGGGGATACTGACCGTGAGCGATGCTGCATGGCCGCCTGTCTCTCAGGTACGGTCAGTGTGCTTGACCTCTCCCTGTCTCTGGAGTTCCTCTCTGCTGCTTTAATACAAGCACATTCTGTGTCATGGACTTATTCCAGCCAAAAAAATACAGTGACATTTGAGAGTGACAATAATACACCAACATTCACATTTCTAAAACTACTACAACAATTCATGCCAAGGGATTGTGCTGAAGAACCAGCACAACTGCTACTGCTCTACACATGCTAGAAAGAAAACAAGCAAAAAAGAAAGAAAGAAAAATAAAATCTGCTCTGTATGATTGTACTGTTCCGATTTGTCTAATTTTGTCCCCTTTCATGTATTTATTTGCATGATCAACAGGTGTCACGTTTTGCATTTTACTTTTATTTCATTCGCTTGGCAGAACAAACCTAAGCATTAACTGTACATGATGCATGAGTTTAGTGAAAAACAGGAAAATCTCTAAAAAGATGGCAAGTCTTGTGTGACGGTAGAAATGTATAAAGCCTTTAAATTGTGTCATGGTAAAAATATGATATGGGATTTTAATTTTTTTTCCAATGCTATCAATGGGAGTTTACCCTTCCAACTTATATTATTTCCATCACCATGTGGCACCATAAAAATGGCTTTTTTCTATTTTCTTTCTGTCAAGTTTTTTGTTATTTTGTGGTATTTCTTGACATAGTGATTAGAAACTAGTTAAACAGCAAAAACAATGCTTGATGCTTGATGAACTGTACTAATGTCAAGCAAACAACACCACAAAAGCAATCTTTATCAACATTATAAATTAATTTTCTAAAGTGCAACTGTAAACAACTACAGATGATGCTACATCTGATCAAGGATTTGCTGGTTACAACCACAGGTCTTTAATTAGGCTAGCCTAATTCATTATAATGCTAAACGAAGCATTGAACAGCATATGAAACATACAGATTCCACTACAATTCACTCCCGAAAATATCTATGAAGTGAATGTATTTTAGCACAATTTAGAACTTGAGAAGCACACTGATTTGCAATAAGAAATTTAGGCTTTTTGTAAAAGATATCTGACTTGCAGTTAAATTAAAAAGTAGATTTGGGAAGGAAGTGAATTGTCCCCCAATCAATGTTGAAAGGAATTTAAAATGTGCCTAAATTAAGCATTAAGCGCTACAGGGTTTCTGAGAATTCATGACTCATGCATCTGATGAACTTTTTATGATTGCTCAACAAAGCACTAACTCTGAACAAGTGCAAGTTTTCCTAAATTAATAAACAGAATATAAATGGAAATCCCCCCCCCCCATGTTAAAATGAATCCTAAATGAATTCTGAGTTCTTTTATGTGAAAGTAATATAAATATCAAAATATGTCACATTATCCAAATTTAACAATCAAACAGATTGTCCAGACAACAATCCTTAGATTTTATCTTGGATATCCAAGATAAATATAGTTTAAAGGGTTAGTTCACCCAAAAATAAAAATTAGCCTGTGTTTTACCCTCGAGGCATCCTAGGTGTATATGCCTTTCTTCTTTCAGATGAATCCATCGGAATTATATTTAAAAATTGTCCTGGCTCTTCCAAGTGTTATCATTGCAGTGGGTGGGTGTTTTTTTTCAACAGTCCACAAGACGTCAAATAAAGCACGTGCATCCTTAATAAAATGTGCCTCACACAGCTCCGGAGCCTGAATAAAGGCCTCCTGTAGCAAATCCATGTGATTTTGAAAGAAAAATATCTATATTTCAAACGTAATAAACACTCCTCTCTCACTTCATCTAACTGTGGTACGTGGAAGCCGTTCCGGCGGATGACGTAGGACGTCAGCCTAGCGTGATTAGTAACGAACGCGGAGAGAGTACAAAACAAAACGGCAGTCATTAATTAGAAGAAAAAAACGAGGATTTGTAAAGAAAAATGACGAAGGATTTCGATATAAGCCAAGAGGAGACTGGTTTTACTTTGCTAAAGTAAGGAAACTTTGCTTACTTTGTAAACAAACTCACGAGACTAGCATATCTCAGGAACGTTTTTTTGAAACGAGCTTAAGTTTTTCTTTTAATCGCAACACACGAAGGAGAGGCTGGAGTTGCTGTTGTGCAGTCATGGAAGAAGATTCTGAGGAATCGATAATGGAGGACAGGGAAGGATTTATGGAGGTATATTCGGAGAAAAAGTAAAAAAATTCAAAACATAAGAAATCTAAGGATCAGGAGGATAGCGAAGATATGATGGAATCTATACAGGATAAAACTCAATCAAAAAATTATAAGAGAACAAACTGTACAAAATGCTAAGGAGAATGGATTTAAAGTTATGCTGACGTTTGAAAAGAGTACAGGAAAACATTTGCATCCAATAGAACTGTCCAAGGCGATTGATAAAATCATTGGATCAGTTGTTTGGCTAAATGTTTAGGACAAGGGAGAGTTTTGTAGTGAAAGATATTGGGCAAAAAAAACAAACTACTCAAGATAAAAGAAATGAATGGAGAAAAGATCACATCCAAAGAGACTGGAGTAGAAAAGGTGGAAAAAGGGGTAATATATGGAATTCCAACATATATAACCACTGATGAAATTCATGAAAATATAAGAGGAGGTAAGGTTAGAAGTGAGAAGTGAGAAGACTGTATAAGACGAAGGAAGGACAACGACAGGAAAGTTTGTCTTGTTGACATTTGAAGGGAAAATGCCTGAAAAGGTACAAATGGGATATATTAGTTACCCAGTAAGAGTGCATGTCCCAATGCCACTGAGATGTTTTAAATGTCGACAAATTGGACATGTGACTACAGTGTGTCGGGGGAAGGTAAGATGTGTAAAATGTGGAGGTGAGTGTGATTATGATAAATGCACAGAGGTGAATGGATTAAAATGCTGTAACTGTGGAGGTTCTCACAGTGCAGCATATGAAGTATGTGAGGTACAAATTAAAGCAAGAGAAGTCCAAAAATACAAGGCTGAGCATAAAGTCACTTATGCTGAAGCAGTGAAGGTCTACAGAAGTAAGGAGGATAGGAGGAAAGAGATGAGGGATAATCTCAGTCAAGACTCAAGGAACATAAAAATGGGGAAAACTAAGGAATCAGAATGTAAACATCAGTGTGCTATAAAAGAAAATGCTCAAATAATGACTAAAGAGAACTTTCTAGCCTTTATTGTTAAGGTAATTAATGTCACTGCTATGATGCCAAGCAGATCGGCCAAGATTGAAACAATTCTAGAAGCTGCATCAGAATTCGTAGGGATCTCTGGGATTTCAGTAAGCGCAATACATGAAATTCTAACTACAGCAACAACAGTAGAAGCTTCCCAGGTATCTGAGAAGATTAATGGTGATAAGCGTAATGCAATGGAATGCAAGGAGCCTTGTAGCAAATGGTCAAGAATTCAAAAAATTTGTATTAGATTTGGAACATAATCCAAGTGTAATTTGTGTTCAAGAGTCCTGGCTTAAGCCAAACCTGCAATTTGTATTACCAGGATATAAGTCTGTTCGGAAGGATACAGTTGGGAAACAAGGGGGAGGGATGGTAACTTTTATAAAAGAAGGAACTATTTATAGGGAATTAATTGAGGTTAAGGATATAGAATGTGTTGTGGTTGAAATATACTTTAGAGAAGAAACAATTGTAATATATAATTTTTATAATCCATGTAAGAAGATTTCAATAAATTTGTTTGAAAAGATTAGGAAAGAAACAAAGGAATAATGGTGTGGTGATTTTAATGCCCATAATTGGTTATGGGGGAGTAAAAATACAGATTATAATGGGGAAGTAATAGAACAGTTCATGGATGATAGATCATTAGTATGTTTAAACACAGGAGAAGGAACTAGGTTTAATTTAACAGAGAATACAGTATCAAGTATAGATTTAACATTAATGTCAAATAGAATGGCTGAATTATGTGAATGGAAAGTAAATAGCAAGAATACAGTTGGAAGTGATCATTTTCCAATTTTTTTGTAAAATAAATGTAAATAATAGTAATCTAGAATGGTTTCTGCAAAAGAAATGGATGTATGAGAAGGCAGATTGTAATTCATTTAGCAAGCATTGTGAAACAAATAAAGATATAGTGGTAGAAGATTCAGTAGAAACATTCTGTGACTCAATTACAAAACTAATAATGGAAGCTGCAACATTATATATACCACATAGAAATGCAGGTCAGAAAAACAAAAATATTCCATGGTGGAAGGAAGAGTGCAGTGAAGCAATTAAAGAAAGGAATAAGGCATTTAAAAAAATCAGGGAAAATATGAGTATGAGTAATTTGGTGGAGTATAAGAAAGCAAGAGCTAATACAAGAAGAATAATTAAGAATGCCAAGAGAGAAGGATGGAGAGAATTTTGTTCTACCATAGGAAAAGATACCCCTAAGGATAATATATGGAATATGTTAAAGAATATTAGTGGAAAAGGAAAGAAGTCAACTCAAATACCAGTTTTAATTGAAGAAGATAAAGTTGCAGTAATAGATATAAATAAAGCAAACATGTTAGGTGAGGTTTTAGAAAGAGCACACAGAATAGAATTGGGAGAAGAATATGAGTTAAGGAAAAGGGATATTTTAGACAAAAATCCAGATATAATGATGAAAAGAAATAACAATAATAGTTGTATGGATGTACAGTTTAAAATTACAGAACTGAAAGCAGCATTACAAAAATGTGCCAATACTGCTCCTGGGGTTGACAGGGTAAGTTATGTAATAAAGCATTTGTCAGATAGAATATTATTAATATTACTTAAGTTATATAATTAAATATGGACAAAAGGAATTATTCCAAAAATATGAAAGCAAGCTGTAGTAATCCCTATTGTAAAGTCAGATAAAAATCCAACAAACCCAGGAAGTTATTGTCCAATTGCTCTGACTTCAAACTTTGTAAATGTAAATTAATGTAAATATCAATGTAAAGATCATAGTTCATAGACTATCTTATGAACTAGAGAAAAAGGGTAAATTAAGTAAGTATCAATGTGGATTCAGAGGTAAAAGATCAACAATGGATGCATTAATCAAGGTCAGTAATGAAGTAGAGAAGGCAGCAACTATGAAAGAAATTATGGCAGTAGTGTATTTTGATATAGAAAAAGCATATGACAGTATGGAGAGAAGGGCTGTTAATTAAAGTATCAAGGATAGGAATAGATGGGAAAATTTATAATTGGTTATCTCAATTTTTGTTTGAAAGAACATCTGTAGTACAAGTTGGAACGTGTCAGTCATCAATTTATAAGGCAGAAAACTGTATTCCTCAAGGGAGTGTTATAAGTCCAATTCTTTTTAATATTATGATTAATGATATTTTTGACAATTTAGGATATGGTGCTCGATGTGCATTATATGCTGATGATGGGGCTATTTGGAAGAGAGGTCAAAATACAACACAAGTGATTTCAAGTATGCAAACAGCTATTAAAAAGGTGGAAAAATGGAGTATAGAATGGAGTTTTAAAATGTCAACTAGTAAATCATGTTATATGATATTCAGTAGGAAAAAAAGAAGATTATAAGGCTGGAAGATTAACCAGTTAACAGAGAAATATCAGATTGCAAATATACAATGTAGTGTGTCACCTGTGTGGGGAGAGGTCCCAATATGGATAATCCCTGAGGTCAAAATTGATTTAGAGATATTAGATAAGAAACGGGAATGGGAGGAAATGGGTATGGTTAAATATCATGAAACACACATACAGGAAAGATTCTATGCAAGGATGCACATCTATACTGATGGATCTAAAGACCCAAGAACAGGGATTACAGGAATAGGAGTGTATATTCCAGAGTTTAAAATATCAATAACTAAACGATTAACATCTAAATTGTCAATATGCTGTTGAAATGGTCGCTATTATAATAGGATTAACATGGGTAGAGGAGGTTAAACCAGACAGAGTAGTGATATTCTCTGACTCTGCTTCTGTTTTAATATCACTATTTACTCTTCATTCTTCTAGAGAAGATCTGATGAGTGAAATATTTACATTATTATGGCTAATACAAAGTAAAGGAGTGGTAGTTTGATTCTGTTGGGTGCCAGCGCATGTAGCTGGTAATGAATCTGCTGACGAATTAGCAAAAAATGCTTTAAAAAAGGGAATAAATAGATTTTAATGTTCCTTTAAGTAAAGGTGAAGTTAAATCTATTATTAAGGAAAATATTATTAAAGAGTGGCAGGAAAAATGGAATACAGATAATAAGGGCCGGCATTCATATAATATTCAAAAAATGGTAGATACTAAGAAAAGTATAAGTGGTAGAAATAGAAAAGAACAGGTCATAATTACTAGGATGAGACTTGAACGCATCGCTGTTTATAACTGGAGATCATGAGACTGGTTTATGTGAGAATTGTGGGGAGAAAGAAACAGTGGAGCATGTGATATATGATTGTAAAAGGTATGATGAGGAAAGAAAGGAGTTAATATCATATTTAAACAAAAGAGGTAAGGTAAATAAAGATTTGGCATATTTGTTAGGTCATGATTTTAATAGAGATAGAGTAGGATACAGAATATTAATAGAATACATATATACTACTGGATTGAGTGAAAGGATTTAATATAAAATAAGGACGCTCTGGTCTATTCCAGATTTTAGGGACCTATCTGGCGGAGCTGAACACGCAGCGCCAGGTGGGATTTTGGGAGATGGAATGGGATGGAGCATCAAATAATTATATATAAATATATGGATGGATATGTGAGAAAGAGGCAGAGCAAAAACAAGGAAAAACTGATTATAAATAAACCATGACTGCATAACAGCAATGGTAGGTGGCGATATGCACAAAGAATGCAACAAGCCAAAAAACTGAAGAAGAAAAAGAAGCATATCTCAGAGGCTCGCGTGCTGCGCAAATGTCCTACGTCATCTGCCAGAACGGCTTCGCGTACGACAGTCAGCGGAAGTGAGAGAAAAGTGTTTATTACGTTTGAAATATGGATATTTTTCTTACAAACACACATGGATTCGCTACAGGAGGCCTTTATTCAGGCTCCAGAGCTGTGTGAGGCACATTTTATTATGGATGCACATGCTTTATTTGACGTCTTGTGGACTGTTGAAAAAAAACACCCACCCACTGCAATGATAACACTTGGAAGAGCCAGGGCCATGGGTCACGGAAGCCCGGGCCCGGGTTACTTTTGAGATCTGGTACAAATATGACATGGGCTAGAAAAATACATAGGCTATAAGTCTCATATGCATGCACGTATGTACATATGTATGCACTGCTAAATGCATAAATGCATAAATGTAAATGTAAATGTAAATGTAAATGTAAATGTAAACGTTTAATCATTAAAAGATCGCGATCCTGATTCAAACATGAGATCTTATTCCTAAATTACGGTGATTCTGCTATGTCTATTAAACCTTTGAAAACAAAATCACATCGGAATATTTAAACCTGCTTTTGCGCAGCTGCTGATCCAGAGAGAGCGGCGCTCATCATGTTTGAAACAGCTTCACAAGCAGTCTACACAGCAGGCTACATTTCTGTGTTGTAAACATTAAATAATTACGAAAGTATTGATAAAAGTTTAAAGTCCGGATATAGACTCTGATGTTGCGGGAGCCGCGATCAAAATGGGTCTGTGAAAGTAATGATACGCTGCAAATAATGATTGTATATGTTACATTATGCCAGTAGGTGGCGAACAGTGACTGTTAAATGTATTTGATGTCTGAATCATTAATTTAATCTTCATCATTTATCTTCATTTATTTAAAATGATTTTTTTTACATAATTAGGCTAATTTGTTTAAATTAATTTAAATAGACTCATTTACTATAACAATAAAACATTTTGTCAGAAACTCAAGTAAATTACATATTTTGTTTGGTTGTCTGTTTTGTTTTCAGAATTGTGGGAGAATCATAGCATAAAAATACACATATAGGCTAATATATGTGGCATCTAACTAATACCATACCATTACCCCCCCTCCTTTTGGTTCGTTCCACGATCCTTGGCCAGGACAGTTTTTTAATATAACTCCGATTGGATTCGTCTGAAAGAAGAAAGTCATATACACCTAGGATGCCTCGAGGGTGAGTAAAACACAGGGTAATTTTCATTTTTGGGTGAACTAACCCTTTAAGAGTATACCGTGTTTACTGCAGGTCTGACAACTTGCAGTACTCTTATGTTCAAAATAGTCATGGAACAAAGTATAAAAAAAAACTTAAGATTCAAAATATCAGCCACAGCGTATTTATCTTTTACTCTCTAAATTCTACAGCAAGCTTTTCTACAGGCATGCAACAGAGGTAACATCCATTGTCATAAGACCCATATTAATCCTGTTACATGCTGTAATTCACTGTTATACTCACTTTATAACCTCTAGCTACTCCAGCTTGACAACAAAATTAAACAGGTCTTATGAAGGTGATAAAAGTGTGTTTTATAAAGCGTGATTGTGGAGTCATTCCTCCACAGTGTCCATGCACAGAATTCATGTGAAGTGTTTCTGTGGTTCAGTTGAACACTCTACAGCCCAGCACAGGGGGAGAAAGACTCTTATTCTGTTTTTCTCAAACTAACACAACCTTCTTTTATGATATATTATTCTATTCTAAGCATACACACACTGTTTGATCATATGCTTTCATCTTTGTGCCAATTAAGAAGAAATTAATTTGTATTTGAGGTGCTTGTATACAACTAAAAGGCTCGGAGGAACAGTAAAAAAAAACAACAGCTGTAAACTCTACACATCTACAGTAATAATACGTGACCTTAGCTTTCTTTCTCACCCTGTGTTGGGTTTCTGCTCTTCAGAGTAATGATTGCCCCCACCCACCTGAGGACACTACTGTTATACCATCATCATAATCTGTTTCAATGATGCGATGAGATCCTGAGACACACACACACACACACACACACATACACAGCATACAGTTCAACTACTGAACATAAAGTACAACAAATATTATAACTGCACTGCAACCTGCATTCAAAGCAATTCAGTTTTACCTTATTTTTCCTTCACCCTCTTCTCGGCACAAACTGGGGTATGAATAATTAATATGGTTGCATTGTTTGATCATTTGCTTGCTTTATTTATGCTGTAGCTGTTGATTTTGTTCTCATGTTTAGTAACTTCTGACTTCTGTCTTTGCTCCTCTGCTTTAAATGATCGGTATTAATCTAATCATGTGTGTATATATATATATATATGGAAAAAAATAAGATGAAAAATATAGAAATTATATGATTTTTTTTTTAAATAATGCAATCAGTTAATAATAATCATGCACTGAACAATAAACATCAGTAAACTGAAGCACTTAAATTACTCACCCAAACATTTATCTGTATTAGGCAATAAAACTACAACATGGAAAATGTATAACTGAAGCATAAAGTATTCACAGCAATGCATCACACAAGTGATTATAATGTTATTTTATGAGCTCAAATGTTCATAAATAAATAAACTTTTGAATATTTGGTTTGATTTGATTCTTGTAAACTAAAATATTTTGTCTTAAATTTTAAATTAGTAAAATTAATTTAACATGATGAAATAGATTCAAATGATTTTTTTTTTTTTTTTTTTGTCAAAAGACAAAAACTATGAATAAAACTAAGAGTTAAAAAAATTAACAGTTGATTGTCTATATCGAGTTTTGTCTCAACGGTTTTTTTTTGTTTTGTTTTTTTTTTTGAGATGAGTATTTTATTTGATGTTGTTAAAAGTTTAGGACAACAAGTACTTTGCTCTTCGTGACATTTACATTTCTCACAGAAAACATGAAATGAAGCACATAATATTGACCAATTTAAAACCATGTAAATAAAGGAAACAATTTGCATCACTTAATTTTAACTTTCAACTGAGGACATCATCTATAAAACATACTTCCTTGAACAGGTAATTGTGTCCATAATGATTTAAAGTAATCTAAACCCAAATTTTAAGATATTGTAATTTACTAAAAATGGAAAGAAAGGCAAAAAAAAGCAATGCAAACGGTTGCCTTCATTTCTTCTTATGAACACCTCACTTTTTACAGTGACACACACACACACACACACTACACCAGCTAATACTTACTTTGCAGTTTTTTACTAGGACTGTCTCCATGAACATGCCTGCGAGGGAGGCAGGGGGACGGCTGGGGTAATGGTAGGGACGAAACATCATGGGTCTGCAATTTGTACCAGTGTGGCTGGTCATCCAATAAAGCTGTTTCCAGCTCGATCAGAATCTGGTCAAAACGAAAGCCAGAAAAGGGAATTTGAACCATGAAAGAATAACTGTTTGGAGGCCAAAATAACCCAAAGGACTACCAGATACACTTTACACCTGAGAAACAACACTTGTCTACTTCAGAGCAACTGCACACCAGGGGCATGTATAAATTAGCATATAAACAAAATGGACTTCAAAGAGCATATTACTATGCTCCCACCGATAGGAATTTATTAAAAAAAATGAATAAATAAAAAACCTCAGGTGGTTTGCAAAACTATTCTTATGCATACCAGAGTCAAGAAAATGGAACACAAGTACATATTATGTGTTGTTTTGAAGCTAGATATAGATACATTGATATCTTACTGTCAGGACATACTAATTTAAGCTCACACACCTCTCCCAGAAATTCACTCTCTTCCTCCTGGACTCTGGGCTGGTCCCAAACAGTGATCTCCAGCATGCGCTCTCTGAAGTCTCTGCGGTGGACGTGAGAATACAGGAACGTCTGGTTCCACTTTGGCTCTGCGCTCTTCTTCACCGTTTTTGTCCGTCTCTTGCTCTTGTCACTATGTAGATGAATGTAGTATGCTTATAAGAGTGTGTGTAGTCTGCAAAAATTTGCAAGTTTCTCCCAAAAATCATCACAAATAGTCTGCAGATTCCATTTCCGCCTGCTTATTATTTAATCTTTTGGCATGGAATGCATTTCAGATACTCAGCAATACCCAAAATGGAAAATGCAAGTCAGATCTTACAGTAGAGAGCTAGTGCATGGACAAATATATCATCAAAGATAGAAAAAAATAGTTATAAAAAAAACATTTTTGAGGCCACCAATATACACTGCCATTCAAAGGTTTACAGTCTACAGTCTTACAGTTTTAGTGCTTTTAAAGTCTCTTCTCCTCTGAGCAAAAATACAGTAAAAACAATAACATTGTTAAATCTTATTACTATTATTTATACATTTTAAATATTTTACCTTCTATCAGGAAGAAAATACATTTTGACATAGGGATTTCTGGGTCGTCCGTCTGGTCGAGGGGGCAGTTCTCGTGCTTGTAGGACATTGACAATAAGCTGATGGCCCACTTTATCATACCATAATTTCACCTTGATAAAAAAAATAATAATAAAAAAATAATAATAATGAATGAATAATAATAATAATAATGAATAAAAAATATCACTTTCTCAAAGTTCTCAAAGTGTTGGCAATACATTTTTTATAACTCAGCTAACAGATAAAATATGTCAACCTTGTCACATACCACATTCCTTTTCAGGTGAGAAAATAGATCAAAATATTTTTTTCTGCAAAGTTTTTTTCCCCCCTCCATGCTTACCGACAGCTGGCCTGGCAGTACCAGAGGGAGGTCTCTCAACATCCCAGGACTAGTCGGTGACATTACAGAGATGGATGGACGGTCCATCTTTTGGGATTCATCTATAGAACTCGAACCAGCTGTAAGTTCAGAAAGTTGACATAATAGGTGTACAGCTGTGCTGTATTGCACACTTATTGGTGAAATGTACTTAATTTTGATTTTTTTAATCATAGTGTTTGTCATGTCATATATTCGTTAAAGGGATAGTTCAGCCAAAAATGAAAATTTTGTCATCATTTACTCACCCTCATTGTTCTAAACCTGTGTGAGTTTCTTTCTTATGTAGAACATAAAAGGAGATATTTTGAAGAATGCTGGTAATCAAACAATTGATGGTCCCCATTGACTTCCATAGTATTTCTTTCCCTAACATGGAAGTCAATGGGAACCAACGACTGTTTGGTTCTTCTTTTGTGCTCAACATACAGGTTTGGATTGACACAAGGTGAGTAAATGATGATAAAATTTTCATTTTTGGGTGAACTGTTTCTTTAATGACTGTTTTTGAAAATAATTTTGTTGATGTGATAATCACTGTCCTTGTGTCAAACAATGAAAGTCAATAGTGACTTGTTTTGATGCATTTTAACCACACAGAAAAAAGCAGCTTGGACATTCCGCTAAATATCTCCTTTTGTGCTCCACATAACAAACAAAGCCATACAGGTTTGAAATGACACGAGTGTGAATAAATGATGACAGAATTTTCACTTTATTGTGAATTATCTTTTTAAACTAAAGTCACAAAACCTACTTGATTCTAGAGGAGGATGTGATGTTCCTGGAATTCTTGGTGTATCTCTGCAGGAAATAGAAAATTTAAGCACAGGAGAAAAGAATGTCAGTTGACAGATCATTAGCTTCTCTCTCTGTCAGTTTTTCCACACACATACACACAAACTTGACTGCACATTCCCTCTTGAGACGTCATAGCAAAACTGTCCAGACACAGGAAAGAGTAGGGAACCGAAGGACTGCTCTTATGCAGTGCTGAACAGTTTTAAGGGTGAGAGTAGGGTCTGGAGCATGTAGGGTGACAATGGGGACACTGGGAAGAAGAACACTCTCAGATACTACTTTACTTACTGATATGCTCTATAGACCTTTTTCAAGAAGTTTTTGGATAGAATTCGCTGAATACATCTTTAACATGCAACAGGAAGAAAAATCACTGAAGTCACTCATAAATCCAAAGGTGTGTTTTCTTTAATTTCTAAACTAGCTGCTCATTTTTTGTGGTTTGTTTAGCTTACCCAATTGGTCTGGAAACAACTATTTCCACTTGAGGCGCTGACTGGGACTCTAGAATAATATTGTACACTTCCTTTTTAGTTGCTCCAGGCAACGCCTTTCCATTCCACTGTAACACCTCATCGCCTGAAATCAAAAAAAAAAAAGAAACCATTTATCACTTGCCGGTGTCCTGCATAGACAGACTGACTGAATAATGAGCTGTGAAAAATTACACATAGATATGCAACCAAAAATATCAACGGAGATCTAGCAGAAGACATCCATAAAGCTAAGGTCAAAATAAAATTTTAAAATACTGCAACTTTCTTACAAAATTAGCCAGTCAAAATTGAATAATTATTACCTGCTCGTAAATGGCCTACAATGTCAGCCAAACTTCCTTTCTTTACTTTGGTGATAAAGGCCCCCAGTCTCCCTGACTCTGTCATTTTTCCACCAACCACCTGGACAGGACAGGACAGACGAGTCAAGTCAAGTAAAGTCACCTTTATTTTTATAGCACTTTATACAATAGAGATTGTTTCAAAACAGCTTTAGAGTATTAAATGGGAAAGTAACAGAACCAATGACGCAAATCCAAAATTCTGCCATAAAGCAGCTCTAGGAAGACAAAATTGTCATTATTTAGTACAGTTTTGATTCAGATCAGTTCAGTAACTGTATAAAGTTCATTCGTAATGAAACTAGTTCAATTCAGCGATAAGAAGCTCTACTGAGAACTGCAGTGTTGTTATTCAGCTCGAGTCATTTCAAGTTTTGTTCTCATCCAGTAGAAACAGTGCTGTCTAAGCAAGCCAGAAGATGACAGTGGCAACAAACCCAAACTCCATCAGGTGACAGAAAAAAACCTTGGGAGAAACCAGTTCTCCCCTGGCCTAAGTGAATGAACACAATGCCACAGTGAACCATGTTTAATCACAGTGTGCAATAACAAACTAAGTACTGTTCTTCAGCATCTTTACAGAGACATTTTGTAGAGCATGGTGCTAGAAACACTAAAATACATCAGTTGAAAGCACTGCAAGTCACTTTGGATAAAATGTCTGACAAATGCATAAATACAGTAGGGTAAAGAAGCATCCAATAATTTACTAGGATGACAAAACAAACAAAAAACATGTCTGATTACGAGTATGTCTGATTACTGACAAAAGCAAAAAACATTTGTTTTATGGTTTTAGTTGTAGTAAATGCCAAGTTCTGTCATGAAACTCTAGATGGTGCAGGCTGATAGGTCATTAATGCAAATTGATGATATTATTCACAGCGTTAAACTACTTGGCAGAAGCTGATTGGTTCATGTTGCATACAGTACGCAGCCAATGAGCTTACTGCTTTACATTTAAATGGCTGGTTAGCACTCACTAGAGCATTTCACAGCGTGCTTTCAGAGTTACTCTGAAACCCTCCACCTTCCCCAGCTCCACCTGTATAGATCTGCTATATTATATATGCTATTTGTGCAGCAGCAGTATGTCTTAAATACTCACAGCACCATATTGGCGTATGTATTGGCAGCAGCAAGCTACTGTACTTGATTTGCAGCAGCAGCAATAATCTACAACAACATCAATAGCCAACAGCAGCAGCAGCGTAGCAGATCTATTCTGCCAAGACCAAATACATTAACACTGTCATAATCATTCCCATGCTAAAATCTTCCAAGAGTTGTCATGATAGAACTATAACAACCCTTGTCATTATTACCTTTATATATCATAAGACCAAATAATGACAAGAAAAAAGGCATCTAGCGGACCTTTTAAGGTGCAGTCACATTTAGCGTTGCAAAGTTTAGCAAGTGAAATCCAGTCATTTTAATGGGAATCAGTGCAATGAAGAACTTCGCCTGATGGACTTTTAGTGGCAAAGAAATTTCCCTATGACAAATTCGCTTTGGGTTCAAGTTTTTGAACTTTGACCCAAATTTGCAGCACAGACTGAAAGCAAGCCTCTCTGACTTCTGTGTGGGTGGAGATTCATAACTTATAAAGCAAAACTGAAGCTCTACAGTGGACAAGGTCCTCATTCTGATAGTGACTACTCAGCCGGTTCTGCATATTATTACCAGTGGTGGTGGTAACGAATTACAACTACTCACGTTACTGTAATTAAGTAGTTTTTTCGGGTACTTGTACTTTTTTGAGTATATTTTTAAAGCTGTACTTTTACTTGTACTTAAGTACAAATTAAGCAAAATAATCTACTTTGTTACTTTTAAATCATAGTTCGTTACTGAGTATGCCCACAATTTGAATTGATATTCAAACCTTTGATGGCACTTCAGTAGCCAATAAATATATCCGATCGTAAACGGACCAATAATAGCCCTGATATCTGAACAGCAGGATGGTTGAAGTGAGTGCCGCTGCGTCTCTCTCTCTCCTCTCAGACAGTGAGATTTATTATTATTATTATTTCTTTGCTCCTGGACTAAACTTTGTCAAAAGTTATCAACCATTCAGAATAGATCCACGCCTGACCGATGAAAATGCTACTGGAAATGTTATTGGCTGTAAGTGAAATGCACCAGAAAGTCTTTCAGCAATCAAAGATGGAATTTTAATTTCTTTACAATGTAAATACGCTAGAAATGTTTTGGAATGGGATATTTGTATGATTTGTACATATAAATATCCTAGTCTGTCTAACTGCATCACTACATTGTACAGACATTACAGGTCAAAGCCATCTGATGTTCCATTTTTCTAAATAAACAACATATATGGCTCTTAAAACACTGCCTATGACAATTCAGTGTTGTCATATTTCGAATACCTTAATTGAATTGAGGTCATTTGTTTTATAATTGTATTACTGACTGTGTACTTGTCCTTTGTAAATTCAATTCAGTTTGAAATCAAATTGGAAATCATGCTTCCTTTTGCTGTAAGCTTTTGCAACAAAGTTACCCTATTTTAAAAACACAAATACACAGAATGAGCAAATCTTTAAGATTGAGATTTCTGTAATGATAACTGATCAATGTTTATATGTATGTACATAAAAGCCTATATTAAAATCTGTTCATCATATAAAGCGAACGTGTCTTTTTAGAAGACTTGGATTAAACCACTCAAAGCTTGAAATAATGATTGCCTTGAAAAAAATGGATGGACAAAAAAAAATTGAGATATTAAAATATCTATATGGCAGTATACAGTATGTGGTAGCTTTGCCAATGGTATTGAAAATGATTCGTCATGAAATCAAAACTGACTCTACTTACTTTTTTAGTGCACATTACTAGTCTTGTGGTGAACAATCAAACCATGCAAGTCAATACACCGGGAAAAAAAAAAACAATCGTCTGCCGTCGTAATCTTTACTCAAAAACTGAAAATATGTTTCCGCTCTGGAATGGCGTTAACGCTCTGATGACGTCAGTTTGACAGCTTGGGGAGAATCCTCTTGTTAAGTATGACGTAAGGACTGCTGTTTCCGGGTCCAAGCCTCTACTCATTTCACTTGAGAATACTATCTCAACAGCCATTTATGAGCACTATTTAATTAAAATTACATATTTAAGCTAAGCATTTAAAAAATTGCTGTGCGCACTCCAGTCTCCATGCTCACAGTGTCTCAGACACTAATATTTTAGCTGAATGACTGTGTGGCCATCTGGGATTTCAGTATGGAAATAAGGTTAGGGTTATAATTTTTCAGTATTACATGATATCGTGGGTATATATTAGCACAGTTTGGTGTTGTCTTGGGGCGTCTGGCAGAGCGTTAGGACCCAGAAGCGGTGAAGCGTGATGTCAAGCGTAACAACGTAGCAGATATTCTTAACCACTCCTATCCAACCGTGAATCTGCTATGAGCAAGAGAGGAGGTGCACCACAATAAAACCCCACCTTTTATTCAATATTCAATATTCAATATCGTTTCACTTGGAAATACATCACAACTCTGGAGTCAGTTGCAACTTCCGGTTCACGGGTACTTTACTATTGATATTTTTCAAGGTATTAAAGTTAGAAATTCCTGTATCATGACCACTAATTCACATACTTTGTCAATAAGATAAAAGTGGGTTTGGTTGAAAGCAGCTATTATCCACATAGATCTTTGATAAGAATGAAAATCTTTTGGTAATTCATTAAATATCGCTGGCTAAAATGTAACTAGTAACTAGTACTCTGAGTAGGTTTTGAGAAGAGTACTTTGTACTTTTACTTAAGTACTGTTTTGGCACCAGTACTTTTACTTGTAATTGAGTATTATTTCAGCAATGTAACAGTACTTGTACTTAAGTACAAATTTTCAGTACTCTTTCCACCACTGATTATTACACTTCAATTATAAAAAGCTGTAAGGAAAGCTGTTATTTAGGCCTGGTTTGTTTGCTAGCTGGCAGAATAGCTTTGGATGTTTATTTCTTCATCATTATTCCCATATTATTAACTATATTTTGTCAAATCTCGTCCCGCTTTCACCTGTAAGATTTCAATTCAGTAAATGAGACCACACCTTTAGTGTAGACCATCCCTTCAAGTGCAAGACACGGACAGAGACGTGATTAGCTAGTGTAAACTGCCATTGACAAGCTCACCTTCAGACCCAGCAGGGAACCGGCTTCTCGTGGCATGGTGGAGCGCTTACTTAGAGTGATGCGGCCAATCAAATGATCTCCCTCTTTGGATGGCTGCCAGCTCACTGGATGCTGTGAAGAAGCGAACAATGCTTTTTTAGTCCTATTAATGCTGAACACACATTGCTGACATGACATGTATATGTGAACATACAATTCAGTGAGTTCAGCAACAGAAACTCTGTAATCAAACAACTGCTGTTTCTGCTATTATCCATTGCCATTGATACATGACTGCAATATATGATTGAAATACAACTGAAATACTTACATGCCACACAGCTGGGTCCAGAGGATGACAGTCCCAGTCACCTGCAGAATAGAAATTGACATTATGAACACAGTAATTAATCCAAAATAGAGTTGTAGAAGCCTGATGCCAGTCGGAATGGAGGACTGTTTTTTAAAAAAAAACTGCGTAACTTCTAGATGGAAACCACTTTGTGAAAGTGTTATTTTAGTATCACTTATATTTTAATATAGTAGCCTAACATAGTTTTTGTTAATATTTTAAATTAGACTTTATTTAATTCTTTTTTATTTGTTAGAGTTTTTTTTAGTTAAAGTTTTAAATTTTTTGTAATCATGTCTGTGTAGTTATTATTAAGTTTATTTAGTTTTATTTAATTTAATAACTTAATAAAAAATAAATTTTATTCATCTCAGCCTGTCAATCATTTTGGCCGATGTCATATTGAATAAACGCCTTAAATGCATTAAGAAAAATGAATTGTGTTAAACATTTAATCGCATGCGTAATTTTGACAGGTCTAATCAATACATGTGGTTGTTTAATGAGGCCCAGAATTTGACATTTACCTTACAGGAAGAGGGAATTGTCTCACTTGATAAACTGTGTATAATAATAGTCTCAAATTAGATTTACACTTGAGAAGAAAACTAAAGCTATAAATTAATAGAGAGTTCATTTAACTTAAGGGGAGTATATCACAAAGTATTTTTGCCTTCAGCAACAAAAGGTGGGAGACGTTTAAAGTGCCAAACCCCAAACAAGATAATATATAGCCTAGTATAAAATTTTACAGTCTCATTTGATCATCTTGATTACATTCATAAAACTGTCTTACAACTCTAATGTATAGTGTCCAAGAAGACCCTCTGCACATACTGAATGAAGCATGAGCTATTCCCTTGGCAATCACTGACATTATAAGCTTCTGTCCAGTATTTGCTTGTCCTAGTTATCAGGAATCAAGTCACATTAGATCTGTATCTGCCATTACAAACCCAATGCCAATGCCAAAGATGGTGCTACAGTAAAAAAATAATAATAATAAAAAATAAATAAATAAAAATAATTGTGAGTTAACAATGGTAACATCTAAACCAACCGGTTTTACTTGAGTCAAAAATTAATTAATTAACTAATTAACATCAAACTAATTAATTTAATTTATACAACCAAAAATCATGTAGAAACACCTCTTTGAAGTAACAATGTAGGTTGCCACTTTTTGCAGTGTATATTCATACTATCCCAAAAAGGCAAAAAATAACTTTTTAAGGCAATATGAATAACTTATTATGAGTTAGGGCTGCATGATAATGGTTAACTGATAATTATGATCATTTTGCTCTAAAATTATAATCACGATTGTTCTTAGTTGAGAAATTGTTTTACATTTCATCATAATTATTGCACTTTCATGTACCCACATATTAAGAGAATGTCAACTCATGTGAAGGGTCTATTCTACCTCGTCAAGTTTCCTAAATCATTATATTTATCATAATTTATCACACTCTCTACATTATGAAAACTGGCAAAACCTTAGGAAAATTCTCTCAAAAGCTAATATAGTAAAATTCTGAATATTGATTTCAATAATTGTTTAAATTATGTTAACATTTTTGTAAATATAAATACTAAATCATACTAAATTTTAATAAATACACCTGCACAACTACAATCGCAAATAATATGGTCAAGATTCAAGTTCATTCTTGTTAAGGAAAGACAGATGTCAAATTAAAAAAGAACTTTTTCAGGATAAATAACCAGCAGCCAAATATTGGCATCAAATCAATAAATTCAATAAAAAATAAACTTGGATTCTATTTGATCTCATCTCCAGTGTTGGTGCAGTCACTGTCTTTTGCATTTTTAAGACAGCATAGGAGGAGGTGACGGGGGTGATAGAGTGAAGATGGGAAGATGGGAGGATGGGATTGGGAAATGACCCGAGTCAGATTCATGTTGGAACATGTTTGCTATCAGGCCGTGGCTCCGACAGGGGATATTATGTTTGAACATGGTAGCTTCAGGGTGTTTTCAACTTCAACATAAAATAAACTCTTTTAAAACACATAAACATTTACAATATCATTTAAGTCTCAAATTATGTACTGTGTTTGAAAGCATTCTGGGGTGAAAATGACAATGAATTTTGCAATAAAATTCTAAATAAACTTTGTCTTTCTAAGACTAATTTCAAAGCAAGCTTTTCTGGATCCTAAACACACACATATAAATCACATTTTCAAAATTTTTACATAATTTGGCAAAATTGGAGCTTGATTAAATACAAACGCATCATGCCAAGGTCTTTCAAAATTCTGCAGCCTGCAGCTGAGAGTAATGTAAAGAGCCAAAACGTAATCATGCTGGAATGGGTTACCCAAGGATGAATATGAAAAAGGTCCCCAAATGGAACATGCCACATCCCAGGACTGACGAAAGCCAGCCAGTCAGTCACTCAGCGGTTTTATGTGAGAGAGCTGCTGACCTAATTCCCAAATCTGGTGCCCTAAAACTGTTCCAAATAAACAAATGGAGCTTCACTGCATGAATCAGCAGGGTTTGTTTCACAGACCTCAGACTCAAGATTGATCATCATGGTTGAACAGCTTCAATGACGTATGTAACATGATGCTATCTATGGCTTTGATGTGAGAATTATGCAGAAGTAACAGTTATAAACTTTGAGAACAATATATATATATATATATTTATATGTTTTTAAAGCATTGCATGGGATGGCCCCTGCTTACGTGTCGGAGCTCATTGCTGTTCGTCAAGCACCTAGGTCTCTAAGATCCAATAATAAGTTATTGCTTACTGTCCCTCGTACTCATTTAAAGTTAAAAGGGGATCAGGCCTTTGCTGTTGCAGGGCCGAAGCTCTGGAATAGTCTGCCTCAGGTACTTAGAGAGGTCTCATCGTTAAATGCTTTTAAAATTGAAGTCAAAAACTATTTCTTGTCCTTAGCCTTTGAGAGTGTGGGCTAGTTTTTGCTGTTAGTTGAATGTGTGTTGTCTTATGTCCTGTGTTTTAATGACTGTTTCTTGATTGTTCAGCACTTTGGTCTGCAGGTGCAGTTGTAAAGTGCTCTATAAATAAAGTGAAATGAAATGAAATATATATATATATATATATATATATATATTTTTTTTTTTTTTTTTTTTTTTTTTTTTTTTTTTTTTCTCCATGTAATTATTAAAAAGTCATTATAACATTGGGATCTGACTGGAACTGATCAAAGCTGCACTCATACATACATTCACATCACCCTAGCTCAGTGGTATTCAAACCTGTCCTGGAGGCACCCCTGCCCTGCACATTTTGCATGTCTCCCTCATCTAACACACCTGATTCAAATCATCAGCTCATTAGTAGAGACTGCAAGACCTGATTTGGGTGTGTCTAACAAAGGGATACAAAATGGGTGGGACGGGGGTGCCTCCAGGTTTGAAAACCACTGCCCTAGCTGACCATGCATTTCACACTAAATGCAAAACAGAGCTGTTTAAGATGTTAATTATTTGCATTCATCGAAGCCGAACAAGTGAAAGTTGCACTTTTAAGATTGAATCCATAAAGTGTGGGGTAGCAGTTTTACTGTTGAGTTATTCCCGATTTGCATTTTCTCTGTGTTTTAAGGCACTTTGAGAAATAGTGAATCTGTTTTGTGTGTGTGACCAGAATAAAGAGCACAGTAACACTATATGATTTTCTTTAATGTTTTTGAAAGAAATCTCTTCAGCTCAACTAAGGCTGCATTTATTTGATCAAAAATACAGTAAAACTGATATTGTTATATATTATTGCAATTTAAAATAACTATTTTCTAGCTGAATATATTTTAAAATGTAAATTATTCCTGTGATACAAAGCTGAATTTTCAGCATCATTACTCCAGTCTTCAGTGTCACGTGATCCTTCAGAAATTATTCTAATATGCTGATTTGCTGTTCAAGAAACATTTCTTATTATTATCAGTGTTGAAAACAGTTGTACTGCTTCATATTTTTGTGGAAAAGGTGATACATTTTTTCAGGAATGTATAAAGAGTTCAAAAGAAACAGAAATAGAACTTTTGATAATAATTTTGTAATATTATAAATGTCTTTACTGTCAGTTTTGACCAATATAATGAATTCTTGGTGAATAAAAGTATTAGTTCTTTCAAAAAAAAAAAAAAAAGAATCTTACTGACCACAAAATTTTGAATAGCAGTGTATACACTTTATTTGGACTAATATTGAATTAGTTAACTGAACTGTTCATTTGTTTTCAGTATTACATTTAAGAAAATCAACTTTCATAATCAAAGACAGTTTTTCATTTTAGTTTAAAACACCTGCTACTTTAATAACCTTGTGTAATAACACAGTGTCAGTACCCATGGCTCAGTGTCCCACACCAAACACACACCAATACACACACCATCAATCTGTTTACACTTACTGCTGCCATGATCACTAAAAATATACAATATAAAATAAAAAATTTAACTTCTCACCAAATTTACCACTGTATTGGCTATGTAAATAAGAGTGTTTAGTGAATTTGTGGCTATTTGACAATAAAAATAGCTACATAAAGCTCACCTACCTTTTTCACTAACACTTTCGATCTCCACATCCTCACAGCTGGTGTATTCAGGCGTAGAGCCGCCCTCTTCTTCAGAGCTACTGATGGACATCTGCCTTTTGTTGAGGCCTCGTTTGGGTCTATAGGCTCTAGGTGGAGGTGGCCGTAACGACTCAGATTGGTCCGAGCTAAGAGAAGAATCTTTACGCATAATTTCTGCAGCCTTTTCCCGCTTAGCCCTGTGCAGAAAAGCTGCGGACCCAGGTTCCAGATGCCCCTTTGGGCCCCAGTCCTGTCCGTCCCTGAGGTCTGGGGGCCCAGTAGGACCCATTTGAGGGCCACCGTGGCCCTGTTTAGCGAGGGATCCTTGTCCCCCAATGCCACCCCCCACGGTCCTGTCCACGGAATAAGCTCGATGGTTTTCTATAAGGGCCTTACGGTCTTCGCTGTTAGCCACTCGTTGCCTGCTCATGCGATTTCCAGCCGCCTCACCCCCATCTTGCATTAATCCAACTTCGTTGATGGCTAGGTCGCTGTGATGGCGCTCCTGACGCATTTTGGACACTTTGGCATGCATTCGCATTTCCTGTTCCTCCTTCTGCGGTTTAACAGGGTAGCGGGCGAGGTTCGGGTCACTGCGGTACCGAGTCTGATACTCTTCCTCTCGTCTTTGACGCTCTCGCTCTTCCTCTTCCTGTCTCCTTCGCAGCTCGGGATGGGTGGGCTCATCTTCTCGGTATTCCTGCCAGTGGCCTTTCTCCAATCGTCTGATGTCACGCTTCTCACCTGGAGCTCGGTCTTCAGAGACCTGTGATGACAACCGGCCTGGGCCTCGCCTTCTCTCTCCACGTCCCATCACCTTTCCATTCTGCTCGTGCAGGGACACGGGTCTCTTCCTATTATTCATCAGACAGAAGTTGGAAAAACTGTGAGATACTGTATAGCATTTGGAATTTCCAAGTGCTGCATCCAATTTGCATTTACAACTGCTACAATAGCAGTTATTTATAATAAATAGCACAACACCTGTTAACCCCTGTGTTTCAAATTGTGGGAATTCAAATCCAGAAAGGATTTAGCTGAATATGCATCTGATAGGAAGACAAGCAACAGACGTCATCTTATAAAGAGATTATAAGACAGGAGCTGCAGTACACATGCTGCCAGTTGAAAACAGGTCTGGATAAACAGATTTTGTTGAAATGTCCAGCTTAAAATAGAACAAATTGTATGTTGACAGTAGGGATATGTAACACCACATATTTTGAAAATTCATTTCTGGGAACCCAATGACTAGCCGACTATTCGGTCTTAACAAAGCCCTCTACAATTTGGATTGCTTCACATAACCCTGGAACTACTAAGAATTTGACATGCCATCTTAAAACATGGTAATAAGGTTCAATCAACTAACATTAGTTTTCCCACTTAATATTAGGTGGCCTTAACTACTATGTACTTACATTTAAATTAATAATTTGGTAGAATGCACATATTGAGTACATACATGTTTTTACATTGTACTTATATTTTAAAAATACCTGGATGTAATTACATCTGTAATTAATTTCTGTAATTACATTCATAATTACCGTTGACCCATCTCTTACACCTTAACCCACCCTTAAACGTACCCATACCACCAAACCTAACGTAACCTTACCCGTATACCACCTCAATAGCAGCAAAAGCATTTTGCAATACAATATGAACTCGATAAGTACACTGTATTAATTTTTTATGTGTAGTAGTTAAGGCCACTAATATAAAAAAGTAGGACCACATTAGTTAATGCATTTGGTATGAACTAACAACAAACCACAACAATTGACAATATAACACATTTTGAAGCATTTATTATTCTGAGCTAATCTTAATAAATATACTATTGTTCATTGTTAATTGAATGTTTGTTCAAAATACACTTAAATGTAAATTTTGTTATTATTCACTCTTTGAAATATGAATTAAGATATTATTGTTATTTTTGGCCATTAATTGAAAGTTCACAAAACCATGCATTCTTCAAAAACTAAAAGTAATCTGCATGAATCTATGTAGAAACTCAAATGTGCTTGCTTGACACAAGAATTTTGGGGGTTGCTGTTGTGTGATGCAAACATGTTTGAGCTTCTTGTGCGTCAAGCAAGAACAGTTAAGCTTGTTTACTGTATTTGATGTGTGATGCATGTGCAATGACCAGCGTTTAAATGTTAGTAAAAGCCTTAATTAAATCTATTGATCACATAAAGCAATTATGTCGGTTATATCTTCATTTGTGTTAAAAAGATAAACAAAACTCAAAGAGGTTTGGAATGACACAAGAGTGAGTAAATGATGACAAAATTTTCATTTTGGAGTGAAATTTAACTTTAATTAATACACTTTAAAATGGTAAAAATGTACTATTCCCCTTTCAGTCGTTCACTCCGAGTCACGTCGGATGACCGACGAAATTGGGATCTCGCCAGAGAGACCAATCCACTTCGAGTGTAACTAAATGAGCCAATGGACATTGGCATGCGATTATTGCATCCAGCTGCCGCTGATCACAGCGTGAGTATAAGAGGCAGCAGGTGCACCACATTAATTCATTCTTTCTCTTCGGAGCCGAGCGGTGGTGCATCACTACTGCTCTCTACTTCGGTGTTGCAGAGAGAACGAGCGAGTGCGGGCGTTATGGCAACAGCAGCGGTGGTCACGGTCTCGTGGCTTCAACAAAGATCGTGCAGACAGCCACACCTGGAGTGTGCGGTGGCCAGCTCCCTGCGTGCTTCAGCACTAAAAGAGCAATTTCTCTAAAAGAGCAACACGGGTGATCGCGTCTTTTTAAAGATATCTTATCACCCGTGCGTTTCTGGGTGTGGTCGTTTCCTGGCGCCTCAGGACGGTCACGATCGCTGCCTCACATGTCTGGGCATTCAGCACGCTGAGGAAGCTTTCGTGGATGGTTCATGTTCTTCTTGTGGGGACATGACCATCTCGGAGTTGCATAAAAGACTCCGCTATGTCAAACATGGCGGAGTCCCTCTGCCGCGATCCAGTGTTCGTCCCGGCACCCGGGGCAGCGCTGCGTCTGGTGGAGTCAGAGGTGATTTGAGGATCACGGTGAGGGCTTCCCCAAGTGGAGCTCCTCACCCCTCAAGCACTCCACAGCCGGTGGAGCTACTGTTGGAGCACCCCCCCCTCCGGTGCCATTCTTCCCGGAGGTGCATGAGGAGCTCACTAGATCGTGGAGGGAACCTTTCACTGCCCGAAACAAATCTTGTGGCTCCTCCACCTTGACCACGCTTGATGGTGGGGCCGCTTTGGGGTACGCGGGCATCCCCTCGGTGGAGTGGTCTGTGGCCATGCAACTGTGTCCAACAGCCGCTACCACTCTGCAGGGTGATCCGTGTCTCCCCTCACGGGCCTGTAAGTATTCGTCAGGCCTAACTGGCAGTGCTTACAGAGCTTGTGGGGAGGCGGCTTCTGCCCTCCATGCCATGGCATTACTGCAGGTCCACCAGGCCAAAGCCCTGAAAGACCTGCACGAGGGTGGCCACGACCTGGCGGTTCTACATGAATTGCGTGCTGCGACAGACCTCACGCTTTGAGCGACGAAGGTGTCTCTGGGTCGTGCGATGTCCACACTAGTGGTCCTGGAGTGCCATCTCTGGCTGTGTCTGGCTGACACGAAGAAGCAGGAGAAGGTACAGTTCCTGAATGCTCCCGTGTCGCAGACCAGCCTTTTAGGCGACGCTGTCAAGAGCTTTGCCCAGCAGTTCTCAGCAGCACAGAAGCAGACTGAGGCACTCAAACACATTATGCGCCGGAGGAAACCTGCTGCTTCCACCTCAGCCCCTCAGCCTGCTCGTCGCCGTGGGCGCCCCCCTGCGGCCGCCCCCACTCCCGCGCAGCCGCAGCAGCCTTCCACCAGGCGGTGTCGTGAAGCCAGTCGCAGGCAGGACACCCAGCCCATCCAGGCCCCCGCCAAACCTGGCGGCAAGCGCAAGTGCAAGAGGCCCTGAGACGGGCGACCCAGAGATGGAGGAGACTGCTCGTCGGGAGATGGTGACTGCACCATTCCCTCCACCGGAGGAGGGCCGGGTGGAGAATCTTTTGTTTCATTTTGTTTTTGTTCCGCTGCTGGCCCAGCAGCCAGCGGTACCCAAAACATCAATAAAAGAGCGGTTTCCTCAATCTCTGGGTCTCAAGAGGAGGAGAGTGGTGAACCGTGCATCACGGGATCTCTTCCCTCCTCCTCTCTCGCCAGCAGGCAGCGGGTGGTTGCCCAAGAGCACCTCTCCTTTCCGTTCATGGAACCAGGTAAGGGCGGTAGCACTCGAGACCCCACTTCAAGTCGTCACACACCGGGCTGTCACAAGCCTCAAGCCGGGTTCCTGTGTTTCCTCCCACACGAGGAGGAATCAGGTGAGTGTTACACTCCAGCCGATATGTGTTCGGGGTTTCACAGCCCTTACTTCATTGTCCCCAAGAAAAGCGGTGGGTTATGACCGATCTTGGATCTGCAAGTTTTGAACCGTGCACTTCACAAGATGCTGTTCAAGATGTTGACGCAGAAACGCATTTTTGGGTGCGTCCGTCCCCTAGATTGGTTTGCAGCGATCGACCTGAAGGACGCGTACTTTCATGTCTCGAACCTCCCGGGACACAGGCCATTCCTGCGATTTGTGTTTGAGGGTCGGGCATATCAGTACAAGGTCCTGCCCTCAGGGCTGTCCCTTTCGCCTCGCGTCACCCTTGTCCTGCTGAGAGAACAGGGTGTGCGCATCCTCAACTACTGGCTCATACTTGCACAGTCTCGAGAGCAGTTGTGCGCACACAGGGACCTGGTGCTCAGGTACCTCAGCCAGTTGGGTCTTCGGGTCAGCTGGGAAAAGAGCAAACTCGTGCCAACGCAGAGGATCTCTTTTCTCGGCATGGAGTTGGATTCGGTCAACCAGACAGCACGCCTCACCCAGGAACGTGCTCAGTCGGTGCTGAACTGCCTCAACACTTTATCAGACAGGACGGCGGTCCCAATGAAACTCTTTCAGAGGCTCCTGGGGCATATGGCTGCAGCTGCGGCGATAGTTCCGCTCGGTCTGCTCCATATGAGACCGCTTCAGCACTGGCTCCATGGCCGAATCCCGAGGTGGGCGTGGAAACGCGGTACTCACTGGGTTCAAATTACACCGGCCTGCTGCAAGACCCTCAGCCCGTAAACAGATCCCTCATTCCTTCGGGCAGGAGTGCCCCTGGAGCAGGTATCCAGGCATGCTGTGATATTCACGGATGCCTCAGCCACCGGCTAGGGAGCCACAAACAACGGGCACGCAGTGTCAGGGGTATGGTCGGGTCCCCAACTGCGTTGGCATGTCAATTGCCTCAAGTTGTTACCTCCTCCTCTGGAGTCAGAAGCATCTGAGGTCCCTTCTTGCTATCCACATCCCAGGAGTGTTCAATCAGTCTCGAGCGGGACTTCCTGGGGAGTGGAGACTCCATCCCCAGGTGGTCCAGCTGATTTGGAGTCGGTTCGGAGTTGCTCAGGTAGACCTGTTTGCATCTCCGGAAACCACCCACTACCAGTGGTTCTACTCCCTATCCGAGGCAACGCTCGGCATAGATGCACTGGCACACAGCTGGCCCCAGGGCCTACACAAACATGCGTTCTCCCCAGTGAGCCTGCTAGCACAGACACTGTGCAAGATCAGGGAGGACGAGGAGCAGGTCCTGTTAGTGGCTCCATATTGGCCCAACAGGACCTGGTTCCCAGAACTCATGCTCCTCGCGACAGCCCCTCCCTGGCCGCTTCCTCTGAGGAAGGATCTGCTGAAACTCCATGTGTGGTCCCTGGACGGGAAGCGGAGGTTCTAGGTGATCTGCCCCAGGAGGTAGCTCTCACTATCGCTTCAGCACAAGCACCGTCCACAAGACGGGCCTATGTGCTGAAGTGGAAACTGTTCATCGAATGGCGTTCCTCTCCCATGAGGACCCCCGGAGATGTTCGATCAGAGCCGTGCTTTCCTTTTTGCAACAAGGGTTGGAGCATAGGCTGTCCCCCTCCACCCTTAAGATGTACATTGCTGCTATTTCCACCCACCATTACCCCATAGAGGGGAGGTCGATGGGGAAGCACGATCTGGTCATCAGGTTTCTTAGGGGGGCCAGGAGGTTAAAACCTCCTAGGCCTCCCTCCCTACCCTCTTGGGATTTGGCATAGGTGCTAAGAGCCCTACAAACTGCCCCCTTTGAGCCGTTGCAGTCAGTCAAGTTAAAGTTTCTCTCTATGAAAACCCTACTCCTGACTGCGTTGGCCTCGATCAAGAGGGTGGGGGACCTGCAGGCATTTTCGGTCGACGAGTCAAGCCTTGAGTTTGGGCCGGCTGACTCCAGTGGAACACTGAGGCCCCAGCCCGGCTATGTGCCCAAGGTTCCTACCACTCCCTTCAGGGACCAGGTAGTGAACCTGCAAGCGCTGCTCCTGGAGGAGGCAGACCCAGCCCTAGCTTTGCTCTGTCCTGTACGTGCACTGCGACAGTACATGGATTGAACTCAGAGCTTCAGGACCTCAGAACAGCTCTTTGTCTGTTACGGAGGACAGCAGAAGAGGAAAGCTGTCTCCAAGCAGTGGATGGCCCACTGGATAGTGGATGCCATCACCTTGGCCTACGAAGCACAAGGTGTGCCGTGCCCGCTCAGGTTGCGTGCTCACTCCACTAGGGGTGTCGCATCGTCCTGGGCGCTGGCTTGTGGTGCCTCGCTAGCAGACATCTGTAGAGCTGCGGGTTGGGCGACTCCCAACACGTTCACTAGGTTTTATAGCCTACGTGTCGAACAGGTTTCCTCCTGTTTTCTCACCTCAAATGGGTAGTGGCACTGAGAGGCCCGGCTCAGAGTCGGCTTGTGGCGTTCTTATGCCTAATTCTCCAGAGAGTTCCTTAACCAGGCAAACCCTGTCGAGTCTTCCAGCACTCTGGCGTCCGGACGTGGCGGAGCGTCCGGCGCCAGGCCTTTCAGCCAATGAATTCTTGAAATCTGGTGTGAGGCTAGTGCCCATATGAGAGACCCTGCTGGGATCCCATATGTGTATTTCACAGTATGCTTATTAGAGCTGTGTTTCCCCTGGCAGACCACGTTCTGCCGTCTCTAATGATGCAGCCTAAGCCATCTCAGAGACTTCCATGTGCAATAGGGCCCTACGGGGTTACTTCACATGTCTAAATGTCACTTAACCGCCTCTGGGAGGAGGTGACTCCGCAGTGTGCCTCTTCCAAGCGGAAGGGCACGCTTCCCAGTGTTATCCTAGTCCTACTGTTTGGGTTGCTCAATGAACAACAGTAGTTGACCTTCTCTGTGTAGAGCCCGGTCCTATCGTCTGCCTTATAGGAAGGATCAGAAGGCCTACACAGGGCACTGGAAGGGGCAGCTCCTGTGGCGCTTTGGTAGGGATCCCAATTTCGTCGGTCATCCGATGTGACTCGGAGTGACCGACTGAAAGGGGAACATCTCGTTTATGTATGTAACCCTCGTTCCCTGAAGGAGGGAATGGAGACGTCACGTCCTGTCACCACAGTCGCTGTACCACCGCTGAGCTGCCGGGTCACTGGCTCGGCTCCTCAGCGAAAGCATGAATTAATGCGGTGCACCTGCTGCCTCTTATACTCATGCTGTGATCAGCGGCAGCTGGATGCAATAATCACATGCCAATGTCCATTGGCTCGTTTAGTTACACTCGAAGTGGATTGGTTCCCAATTTCGTTGGTCATTCGACGTGACATCTCGGTTCCCTCCTTCAGGGAACGAGGGTTACATATGTAACCGAGACGTTAGTGTATGTGAATTAAAAATGTACTACAATGCATTAACTAATGTTAAGATATTGAACTTTACTGTAAAGTGGAATATGGATACAAATCATTAGTGAATCATGTAAGGCTGTAGGGATGGTCATTTTCTTGTGGCTTTACCCTGAAGCAATAAAAAATAAATAAAAAAATTATATCCTAGTCGATCTCACCCAATAGGCAGCAAGACAACCTTCATGACCCATCCTAAGTTGACACAATATACAAAAGCTTATTTCAGTTGACACCCATAAATATGCACTTCTGCATTGCATACTTTGCAGGCTTTGAGAAATATAACTTAGAATTGGCATGTCTGTAAATTGTGTAAAGTTTTTTGGCTTACTTGTCTCGTGGTGGTTCACTGCGGGAGCGTGAAGTGGGCATCGTATCCGCTCCCTTGGTGGGGTCACCAGCACCAGCGCTGGGTGGCAGAGTGTCGTTAGCGACCGGAGCCTGTGATCTGGAGCGCAACTTCCTGTCCTTCTCCAACTCAGGGACACTGAGGGGAGCGCCCACACTAAGAGGCCTCCCCCCAGGCCCTGATGAAAACCATTCTCCTGATTTAGTTAGGATTTCCTGCTGTTTCCTGCACAGGTTACATACCCACATCACCTGCGTAGACAAATACAAGTGTTATTAAGGCAGGCAGAGATTGGTGATCATTGTAAATGAGCAAGATGTACAGAATAGCTAATATATTAGTATTCAGAATACTTGAATTACATTGTTTTACAGTATTTTAAAAAAAGTGAGACAGACAGAGAGACAGACAGACATATATAAACATAAAATACATAGATACAGTGCATCCACACAGCCACACACTATCAAACATTGTACATTCGTTAGCTAGGCTATATTTAGCTAATACAATTTTAATCTAGCAATTTCTCTGAGCAATAGGCAAGGAATATGAACTGACAATGTTGAGCAGGTGTAAATATGAGCTGTAATATTACAGAATCAAGTCAACCACTCTAAATCAAGTACTATAAGGTACAAAAGAAGCTATTTTCAAGTCAGTCAGGCACTAATTTCTGTTGGCAGCTATATTTTGAAAAGTCATTCAAAGGTTGTAAATCTAGTATCCACAGTAGAAGCCTTGAAAGCTGATGGTACCTAAAACCCCCATAAATAGATTAAAAAGCACAGTTTTCAACTTAGTTCTTACTGAAACAGGAAGTTGGGATGAAAGGATATTTACTAACAAACATAATCTGAAAGCTAAAAAGCTTGAAAGCTCTAAATTTATAGCATCTTTAATGACCTGAAAGATTGTGCGATTTAATATCTGGAGGTCTACTAAGTGCACAAATGTATTTTTCAAGAAAAGAAAAATATAAATTGAGTCATCATGATGTTTCAAATTCATAACATAAGACTTCTGTTCATTTTTGGGACACAACTGAAGATATTTTTAATATTCTCTTATTTTTTATATCCATTGAAAGTACATGCTACCAAAACTTTTACACATTAAAAAGTATTGAGCAACGCACATAGCTCATTAAATATGGCAACCATATTTGCTTGATGTATAAGAACAAACCTCAATGGTTCTTGCGAAAAAATTTACATGCTTGCATGACACAAGAGAACTAACTTCACAGGTTTTCATACTGCAAGCAAGCATGTTTCACCTTACATTTACCATATTTGATGTGCTCGATTTATGTGCATTGATCAGTTATATCCAAATGAAGGCCTAAATTAAACCTATTCATCATATAAAGCAATTGTGTCTCTTTTATTTTTTAAGTGTCAAAATTTTGGTTGTGTGGACTTTCAGTGGACAAACAAAAATCTGTCAGGTTTCAATAAAAATATCTCAATTTATGTTTCGAAGATGAACAAAAGTCTTATAAGTTTGGTGAGTAAACTAATACTCACCAATATATTATCAGATATTCTTGCAAGTCTTTGGCAGTAAATTGAGGGGTTTTCTCAGTTGCTCTGATCAAGCATTTTAGTCCCCATGATGATTTTGTGCTTTTTCTTCATTACTTACTTTCTCATGTAACAAACAGTTTATTCTCTATAGCTTCTGTGAGAGCTATTTTGACTTGGACATAATTTGCTACTCAACTTTAGCAAACGCATGGCGTTTATCTAACTTTGGCTAATTCAGTTTTGTTATAGAGTTTCCAAATGCTCAATTGTGTTTTTAACACAACTCTGTACCATACCACAGAAATAAGTGATTTAAAAACAGCAATGGTGAATAAGTTTGACATAGCTCTATTACAAAATAAATAAATGAATAAATCCTATAACTCAATTATCACTTTTAATGTGCTGCTAAACTCAATAGAAACCTCAGAAAAGAACCTTTAGAAAAGCTTACATTTAAAAATTATAACAATACATCAGGGTTTGAATAATTTTGCTACTAAACTGTTATAGATGCAATAGAAACCTCAGAAAAGAACCGTTAGAAAAGCTTACATTTGAAAATTATAACAATATATCAGGGTTTGAATAATTTTGATTGAATGTGTGTATATTTGAATAGGAAGTAACAGAAATCAGAAACAATAAATTGAACCTTACTGTAAAATGTTTCCAAAACTGCAATGCTCCTATACAGTGGCACAAGGCGCTAGAATATGGAGCAAGGAGTGACGCAACAGCCAAAAAGACACATATGGCTGTAGATGGTAACTTTACCATGGTTTTACTGTGCATCTGTTAGCATGCTAATTAAACACCACTGCTAGAAAACCAATACTAAACAAATATAAATAAGAAGAAATCAAATTAAATCAAAAGTATATATGTTACAATGGAGGTTAACTGTCTTCTGAATAAGAAGTAACAGAAATCAGCCATCCTTTTTCTTCATCTGGCTAGATTTTTGCATTGCAAATGCACAAGTTATTATATCATCAGCCTCATATTTGTCAATCTGCTTCCTCCCATCTCTTTCCTTTTCCCCAATGAAGCCCTATTATTGAGCCCTGTAATGGTTCATTCATGAGATGGATGGCTGAGGCTGCCTAAAATACCTCCGCCGACACCATATTTCTTCACTTTCTCTACACATATTTCTCTCACCCTCTCTCTTACACTCTCTCCCTTTTTTTTTAGCTAGCCAGCTAGACAGGCCTGATCTGACATGATTAGTGGGAATGCTAAATCAAATGAACAGCTCTTGCCTTGACAACAAGTTCACGGCGTTAAAAGCACAGAGGTCCAATCTATTGATCTAGAGTTAGGCTCTTAAAGCACCCTTAGAATGACAGGAAATCCACTCCTATTGTAATACATGAAGGCTGTCTTGGCGGCAGGAAACATTTGGTCAAGACGGACCTTATTTTTTTACTGATCTCAGTGATTCTACAAGGAAGCCAGAGGTCTGTGCGATACAGAACTGTGTAAAACATGCACACCCTGCAACCAACACTGCATGTTTTATGGATTGGATGAATGGTGTGAGAACGGAAAAGCAGACATTCCTCAAAAAGCCTGTAACGTTAGTCATCTTTAGCGTCTGATGATCAGTCGCAAATGGGTTATGAAAGCAAGAGCTTATATGATGCACAAAAACAGAATATTTCGCAACAGATGCAGCTAAAAATGCCTCATAGTTCTGCAATGTTACGACAGATGTTTAATATTTCATACAGGAATCAAATGATTGACTTCTAATGGTGACAAACTAACTGTTTCATGCTACTCACATGGTGGCGTCCTTCTAGAATATGGATCCCCTCTCACAGGGTCAACCTTCAACTCCATGAACATCCAGAACAAATTTCTTTGAAGAATCGCCAGTGCGAGATACCTTTCCCACAAATGCGTCGCATTTCGGTGTTGACCTGATCTTAAAGAGGAGAGAGGCTGTTCTAGGACGGGATGGATATGAGGGAGAGTGAGAGAGAAAGGATGAGAGAGCATCATGGCCTGATTGGATCCAGTTGGAACAGCTCCAGCATAATCTGAGGTAAATCAGATGTGCAGAGGCCCACAGCTGTCAGGCAGCCAGAGAAACACTCTCAGGAAGGATTAGCAATCCCTGCTAATCCCACCGCGCTATTGCTAGCCCTTCCCATTATTCAATCCAGTGACGAGACAATGCTGCCCACAATCTTCCCCTCAAAGCCACTGGGAAACTACCACTGCAACACTGATCTTGAAAAGATGGACCACAGACCTTTAGTCTGTCTCAATGGAAAAATATGACGTTTTTATTTATAAACAGAAAGCAATTCACACATATAGGTGAAAACTGGTATGGCAGATAATGATCAGATGGGTTTGAGTAGGAACTGAGAAAATCAACACCTAATTATTTTGAATATGCTTCGTCAAAGACGTAGATGGCTAGATGGCAAGATTACTCATCACTAATTTTGTGCAGTCGAGGATGGGTAAAATAATCCAAGGCTTTAATCCTTGAATTAGATCGAATTCAAGCCGTACGCACAATGGAGGATTCACTTTCTCTCTGATTCATTTTTTTATATTTTTCTCTCCAAAGGCCAGTTCACAACAATATCCAGGGCAGCTAAAGCCATTAAAGCTTCTCATCTTGCAAAGGCTTGATTCTAGAGCCCCTCTCCCAACTAGAGAACTGAAGAGAAAAGGGAAATAAAACATTTCAAAATGTAGGCCACTAAGACCTGGCCATTGTTATGAGACAGAGAGAGAGAGAGAGAGAGAGAAAGAGAGAGAGAGCGAGAAAGAGAGAGATTACATCTGAGAGAGGGCACGAACAGTGGTTTCACTGTATTCCTGAATAGCATGAATAGGATTTTCTTGTGCAGGGAGATCACTAGTAACTAAGTATCAGAAGACCCCATAAAAATCAGACAGTAAACAAGTTTAATTTAATTTAACTGCAGACCTGATGTCAACACATATGGAAAGAGAGACGGAAGAGGAACGTTGTGTGTGTGTGTGTGTGTGTGTGTGTGTATGTGTGTGTGTACATTTATATGGGTGTAAATACAATCTCTACTGTTCTCTAAGCATAAGTGTGCCAGCCACCCCCTGCTTTGGTGAATACTGTTCTCCATGGTAACCAAATCAGAGAAAGGAGAGGAGATGTACAGAGGACAGTGTGAGTCTCCAGTACATAGAGTCATGAATATCACAATTATTTGCCCTTATTATTTCCTAATGAGTAATTAGAAACTAAGTACTTTTTTATTTAAAAGTCAATAAAATTGTTACAGTTGTTTAGTTTTATTCATGTAATATAGTTAAGTTTATAGTAATATAGTAATATTAAGTATATAGTAATATAGTTAAGTTTCATTCATTTGTGTGAATCAGTACCAACTATCTTTGTCAGTGATGAGTCTGATTCAATAGCAGTTATACCTCAAAAATTCCTTTTGTGGGATTTTTCATATATAAAAAAGTAAAAAAAAAAATTGACAAAAATTTCTAATAAAACTTGCAATTACGAGAATTTTAAGAAGTTTCTTATTTAAATGTACATAAACTTTTATTTAAAAAATTAAATGGTTTGAGTAAGTAAATTATATAAAAAAGGGGATTTATCATATAATTTTAATAGCGTTTCATATTTAAACGTCAGTAAAAAACATTCTTGCTAAGAATAATTAATTATTTTATCCGTCAAAATATTCAATGAAGTCCTCATGCTGCATTTTACATGTATTAAATAGTAAATAGACAAATATGGCTAATAAAACTTGGAAGTATGAGCATGTTAAGATATTTTAATGTTGTCTCTTATGTAAGCACTGTTAAGTTTGATTCATTTCCATAAATCAGTTCAAACTGTTTGTGTCAGTTAATTCAAAACTTGATTCAATTCAATGTCTAATTTGCATTATAGTGATAGTAAAAGTAAAAACGTATATAGACAAATCTGGCTCATAAAACTTGTGAGCATGAGCAAATTAAGATATTTTAAAAGCTTCTCTTATTTAAACTTTGTTAAGTTTGAATTCATTTACATACTGTAAATCAGTGTTTGTGTCAGTGGATTTAGTGAAACATTTGCATCAATCAAAAATGTTCAATGAAGTCCTTATGTGGCTTTTTTCATATATTAGAATATATTTATTAATAGATGTTAAAACTTATCCAAGACAGATTTTTTGTTCAATTCCACAGCCCTGAAATTGAGCAAATAAAAACACGAATACGTAAATACAATAATATGACTAGCTGTAAAGAACAAAAGCAGTGACATAAGTCTGATGCTAAAGAGAAGTGAATTCAGGTGGGACAGAGTGGAATAAGGCAGTTTATTGCATCTGCAGTGGTCTGGGGAAAAGGACTGGAGCTCAATTGTGCTACTTCAGAAGAAATGGGTTATGAAAAATAATGCCTTCCTCTCAAAAACTGACAGATCTGCTGACAGAGTCTCCACTGCACACCCCAAAGAGAAAACTTGCTCATACATCACACAAACACACACACACACACAGCTTGGATCCAATGAAGCACTCAAGGGAATTTTAATATTAAAGCATACAGACACCTGTGACAGGCTGCTTAGGCTGTCAGTACTAATTTAAAGGGGTCATATCATGAGAAACCAAATTGTTCCTTGATTTTTAGAAAAATACCGCAACATAATTCCCAATATTTACAATGCCCTATTCTGTTTCAGAAAATATACCATCCTTGCACTAGCTGCCGGCCTGCTGCACATCAATCCACAGAACAGACTTCTAAAGGACTTTCACATTTGCTTGGCTAGCTCTACTACTGGAGGACTGAAAGGAGGAATAGCATGTGCGCACATCAAAATTTGTGCACGCCGTGTAAACAGAACTGGGATAAATAGAGTCCCTAGCCTGCTGCTGGTCAGAAGGGAGGTGTTACACTGGTAAATAAAACTCATTCCTTTCCCTAACAACATGGCTAACGGCTAAGCTAAGCAGTTTCTGAGCTAAAAGGCTTTTAGGAAGAGATTGTTTCTTTATCTTGTTAGCGAGCCACAAGCATGTTTCTCATGAATCATCTTTGCATTAGCTTTCCAAAACATTTCCGCTAGTGAGTAATTTTAGCGTACTGTATATAGTTCAGGTACAGGCTAAATGCTAAGTCCAATCTGCTCTGTGATTATTCACATCTTGAAAAAGAAGCTAAAGTAAAGCCCACAGTATACTTTAGTTTTTTACACATACATGCTAGGGTATGTATATAGTGAGCATGATGGAAATTTCATCTTCTGCATACACTGTAAAAAATTATTTTTTCGAAGTTGTAAACAAAACAGATTATGTTAGTATGTTTTACAAGAAAATACTATTTCAGTCTATCTACTTCAAAATTTCATGTCTCATTACATGTGTAAATATGTGAGTAGTATGCACATATATGGCCTGTTTTATTCTAAACATGCTTACATAAATCAATTTTTTTGTGTGTGTGTGAGACTGCAACTGCTGAGTGCAAAACATTTTTATCAGTCGTAACTTTTAGTAGGGCTGCACAATTTGGGGAAAAACGGGGAACTGCCTTTTTTTCTGATAAAAATTGTGATTGATCATAAGCTGCGAGCGTGTAAACAGACACAGTGCTGCACTTCACTCTGAAACACGTAGTGCATTAAATTATATCATAGCTTTGTAATTTTATAATCTAAGCCAGATTTTGTTTTTATTTCTATTACCTAAACATTTTAGTGAGCAAGTGTCGATCATATGTGTTAGTGTACGCTATCAAATGAAGAACATGCATTTGGTTGTACACATATGATAAGTGTACAAGTACAAAACAAAGCATACTTTGGGCTAACTGTTGGAAAGACTCTGCCTATATGAAAGCTGAGCTCTTTACTAAATTGATCAATTACAACCACACGCAACATTCGGAGGTATATGCTAAAAAAGCAAGAAAGGAATTTGTATTTTAGCAGCATAAACTCAACACCGTTACCAGTCATTCAGAAAGAGACAACAAGCACAAACACAGCAGTAAACACAGACACCCGACAGGAAACACATCACACACATAAAAACGCACAAGTCGCAAGTGCCCACTGGAGTGCAGGGTAAGTATTTTTCTCTGAGTGCTTTCATCAATAACAAAGTGAATTGCGACTATAACATTACGTGCTAAAATCTTGAAGTTTAACCTTGAACTTTCACCCGGTGGCATGCCTATTGCAGTCCCAGGGCACAAGCAGGTGCAGTGAACATGCACAGATAAGCATTCTCTCATCACTGGTAGCACTTTAAGTGAAAGGGAATCCATTCCATGTTCGGAACGTCACTGCTGAAAATCATATAAGCGCAGCTTACATAATGATTAAGTTAAACCCATTTGACTAAAGAGCAACCAGTTGTGAGACATCAATTTTCCAACAAATCCAAATACCCTATTCCCCTAACCCCCTTGCTGTGGCAACGACTTCGGCATCCCTGGCGGTAGCAACAAGGAAGGGAGGGGGATGGGGTTCAGCCAACACATGCTAGTTTCCTATTAGCTGGCTCTCGTGAGGAAAGAATTGGTGTTGCCCATGCAGAATCTACAATACTCAGAATGTCTTACCCTGTCTTTCCCTATGAGACACTTTGCATGAACAGAAGACAAATAATGGGCGCAATATTAGTCAAATTTTGTTTGTGCTCAATATAGCAGAAAAAAAATCAACTGAATTTTACAACACAATGCCATGACAATGCCAGAACACTGAAAATAATGTTTGGAACAGTTGTAAAAATGTTACAATAAAAACCTTTTAATAGTTTAACTGTAAGTTACCCTACCATATACTGCAAAATATTATCAAATTTATGTTTTTTACAAGTAATAAGTATGAATTACTGAATAATTTACTGTAAAAAACAGCAAAAGGACATCCCAGATGTCTATGCATGACACATCACGTATGGTTATATTTAAGTTAACCCTCATGTTGTGTTTTGGTCATTTTGACCCAAGGAGGGATTTTGACCCATTTGAGGATTTTCAGTTAGTACAGGTTTTATGTACTTGATTATGTTATATGTACGTGTTCTTTTTGTAACTGATTGATCATAAGCTTCAATAATCTGAGCTTATGTAACTTGAGTGAAAAGTTTCACTTTTTGAGTGAAAAAAAGTATTATTTGTGGATAATTTTGACAATGTTCACTAAAAACTGAGGTGCATAAGAGTGGCCAAGATTTGGTAATAATAATATAGAATAATGAGAAATTGACAAAGCAATTTTTCTGTAGACAAGTCATTTTTGATCAGGAACACCAAATTTGGTAAAAAAAAATACATAAATAAATAAATAAAATAAAATAAATTAAAAAAAAATCAGTGCAGCACAAAAGTTAAATTGTTTATTCTTGTATTTGTTATCAGTAATGTACATCATGTTATTCCTTGTTGCATATTCTGTTATAAGGTTAACATTTTTGCATTGTTAGTGTTATGTGTATTATCCTGCTAGAGTTTTGTTTTTGGGTATAACCCTGTGCACTGTCTATAGTTCACTTACAACAAACTCTGAGTCATGATGATTCATCAGGCTTTCTATTGTACCACCTGTATTATTAATTTGGTGGTTTTCAGTACTATATTAACATTTTATCACTATATTAACATTTTATCACTCACTGTTATAAGTTGTAAAACATACAGGCACCAATATACCATCCCACAATAACTGAAACATTGTCATAGTGTTTTTACGGTGAATTTTTGGCATCCACAGCTGCCAGGGTTTTTTTTTTTTTTTTTTTTTGGAGCAAATTAACTTGCTTTTTTACTGGAGGTTTTGCAATAGATTCAAATCACTCTCTCACACACATGTACATACACAACTTCTTATATTAGCAACAGAAATAGAATTAGTCCATTCAATCCCGTGATTGTGCACATTCAGACGTAACACAGTTTCCTCAAATCACATTAGCAGAGCACACAGCAAAAAGAAAAGAAAAACTCTAACCACTTTATCCTCCTTGAGTCATGCAGTCCAGGAAGCAGAGAGTGAAAGACAAGCAAACAGAGGTAGTGGGGGAAAGGAGAAGGATTGGATGTGGAGGAGAAAATGTGTGAAATTAAAATTGAAAATAAATAGTGAGAAATGGAAAGAAAGAGTGTGTGAAAAAGAGATGGGGAGAGGGAAGAGTGGGAGGAAAAAGTGTTAGTGAAGCAACCGAGTTTTCTCTTGTGCGTCAAAACAGACATATGCATAGAGAGTGACAAGGGCAATCAAAGATGCTTTAATAATCGTCATTTTAATACGTTTAATACATATAACACTGAACTGTGGGTGATCAAAGGTTTGTTTTCTATACATAACAACAGACATGTCCAACAATGGTCATGTATGGCTCTCTGGTAGAGATGAAATGTGAGAACAGAACTGACACCTCTAGACATGTTCTCCACTCATACCCAAATGAGAGCATCACAAAACACAGATGAGAGGTCCAAGCAGCCTTACAGGATGCTTGTTCAACACTGTGAGGCCTCGCTGAATCTGTGCCTGTGCATCATATTTCTTAGACAAATTGTGTTTGATTTAGGAGGTCTGTACATGACTTTGTCTCTGTAATGCCCCCAACAGGGAAACACAAGAACTACAGCTGTGCTCTGTTGCAGCCTTAGCCTTTCAAGGTATTGATTGATCCTGGGTGCTGGCTGGGAGAATTTGACACCAATTGATCTTTACCATGAGAATTATCAGAAGGAAAAAAAAAAAAAAAAAAATTCTCAGAAGAAAATCTTAATCTTGACCATTAAGAGGATATGACATTTTTGATTAGCATAAAAGCGAGTCTGAGTGATCAAGGCTGGGGCAGAAACCCTTGACAGGATGGAAAGCACATAAAAACTCTGGCATACACACTTACGGATAATCATCCTCTGTTTATAATACACACATATACAGTAAAATACAGTAAAATGTAGTTTAAGAATTATGGATACAGCAATACAGAAATTCTGGCTGATACTAAAAATAATTATTTTCATTTAATGGCTGATTTAATTTATTTATATAACTGATATGTAATTACGTTAAGTGAATTTGGGCATTTAGGCATCACAGCATGTACACTTTTAAAATAAAGGCTCTTTATTGCCATTGATGGTTCCATGAAGAAGCTTTAAGATCTATGCAATCTTTCTATTCCACCAAAATGTTCTTTTTAGTGGAAAAAGTTTTTTTGATTATTAAAATGTTCTTCATACTATGAAAAGAATGGTTTGTTTAAGAACTGATTACTGAAAGGTTCTTTGGGGAACTAAAAATGGTTCTTCTGCATCGCTGCCAAAACTGTGTTTTGGAGTTTTTATGTTTAGAAGTGTTCATGTACAGTGTACAATATGAAAGATAGGTTTTCCTTGAAACTTGTTCTGAAAAATACTGTTTGAATAAGAAAATAAGTCCTCATAATAATAGAGGAGGAACCTCTGGGATGCTGTTAGATCATTCTTGAAAAAAACTGGTTAGTTCATTTGCTTCAGAGTTATAAATTAAGTTAACGTGTCTGGTCTGAAACAGAATTTACTAAGACTTTAAAAACATTAATAAAGATTGTTGTACTTTTTCATGAAAATGAACTAATTTTTATGCACCAACGCATGTTATATTTGCACACCAAATCACTCTGTGATGCTTGTAAAAAATTTAAATAGTTTGGCATATTATTTTTCTATATCTTTAGAAGGATAGTTCAACTAAAAATTTAAATTTTGTCACCAATTACTCACCCTCATGTTGTTCCAAACTCATAAGTTTTTTTTTCCTAATTATATAATGATAAATAAAACAAAAGATATTTTACAATAAACAATATTTTTATAAATCAGAGATTTCTGTCCCTCCATTGCAAGTCAATTCCACCAAAATGTTCATATGTTGTCAACAGTACGAGAACTGGAAGCACAGGAATCTCTCAGATTTCATTAAAAAAAATACTTCATTTGTGTTTAGAAAATCTTATGGCATATGGCTTTATTGGCTTAGTAATTAATGAGAGAATTTTCATTTTTGGGTAAACTAACCCTATAAAATTTAATGCTAGATGATTATCTAAATCTTAAAATAGGCAGATACAATGAAGTATCTAATATCAGCTTAAAATCACTAATACAGACTAATTATTAATATGATACCAATTATATTGTGCATCCCTAATGTAAACACCGTTGTAGGGTTGAGCTGCCATAATATGCTTTATGTAATATTAACAGTAAATACAGAAAACTGCCTTTAGAGCCCCACTGTTACTATTCCTTATTGAAAACTTTGAAATGGACTATATGTGACAGTAGGGGACCTCACCCAGCTGGGCAGGACGGAACTAAGGCAGATTGTTCCTCAGCATGCCCAGTGAGATGAGTCCATTCTCAGGTAAGACACTCTAGAGGAGGCGGGGCGTCTTTAGAGACAGCAGGCAAGGATGAGATCCTAAAATAGACCCTCACATGTTGTGCTGCTGGAAACAGTCCCACACATTACCCTGCTGGTTCTTAGCAAAGTCAATGAAGATTTCACTCAAAGAAGAGCTTTTATAAAGCTCAGAGGAGCTGTGGGTGGTTTGGATTCACAGTCCAAATCTGTAGACTTGTGCAGATAGGAGAAACTGAGATTAACTGTTCGGATTCTGGATTTGGACTCTGTAATCGCTCTGAATTGTATGGTTTATACAGATTCAGCAAATTCCCCATCAGGGAATCAACCAAACAACCGATATGTAGTTGCAAACAGAAAAGAACGCTCAAGCAAGCATAATAAAACAAATGAAATTTTAAAATGAAATGGAACTGACAACATAGAGGATGAGTGGAAAAAAGCAATGAAAGTCTCTCAGCGGGTTCTTACGTTATTTGAGCGCAGCGACACTCTTCCCCCACAGCGGGCGCAGAACTTGGTCTGGCAGTAGGAACACAGATGCCCACAGCCATCTGCAAACTTGGTCTTACGACAGATGCCACAGGTAGGTGCATCATCTTTATGGACAGCCTGCTGTCGTTTCGTTTCTGCCCCAATCTTCCTCACCTGCTCCTTATAACTCTCAAACTGCTGGTGCAGTGTCCTGACAGAAAATAAAAGAGGGAGAAAAAAAGAGAGAAAGTGGAAGCATTTGTTAGTTTGTTGGTATTTTTAGAAAAACTGTTATCTACAACTAAAACTATTAACATTGTTATGAAGTATCGCAGACGATCAACTAAAATTGTTATTTTCCAGATAAACATGAATGTATCCTGACAACGTGTATGAACTATTGGGGTGATGGACAGCATTTAGCACATGTACAACATCATATTATATCCAAAATGTGGCTTATAGTTAGGTGTCTTATCAAAATTCAATCTTTCATACTTCATCTGAATTGTAACCTAAATCCACTTTGTTTGTCTTCTCCCTTCACTGGAATAAAAATAAACTGTTAATGAATTGCCAATGAGGCGCTGCTGTCTGCTTTAAAAAGATGGGGTTTCGTTCCAGAAACATTTCTCAAAGGAACATCACATTAGCATAACAGTTCTCTTATAGCAAGTGGTTAGCAGCTCTAATGACCACGGTAAAGACATTAAGCCATTTAAAATAGATTCCCCTGCAAAAAAGACACAGCTCATTGTAAATTGTGAACTCATTGCACACATTTCTTTGTAAAAGTTGCCTCCAACACTATAGGCTGACAGGTAACCAAAAACATTCATCCTCAGCTTCTACTCAATATCTCCCAGTTTTGTTCACCCTCATTAAATGTACTTTGGTTACACTGCAGTAAAAATCATTCTTCAAGAAAACAAAATTGCAAAAGCAAGTGCAAAGCATCACCTCTGTTTGTGGCGAACAGCCATGATCTGCAATTTCCTTTCAAAGTCCCAAACCTGCATAAAACAGCGACTCCAGAATCCACTGAAACTCTCTAATAAAAGCACACTTCCTATGACTTCTGGTCTCCATGACTGTAAATGCTAGCGTTCTCTCTTGCTTGACCACATTTGCAGTTTCCCTTCTGGAATCAGACAGCAGACTGCAGTACCAGGTATCTGGATGGAGGTTGTGACTTTGGGGAGTCTTGGCCAGTGATGCTATATTACGCAGTCAGGATGAAGCATTACGTGGGAAGTCGAAGGCGTGGCGACAAGGATGAATCATTGGCAGAGGAATCAAAGAAAAAAAAAGTGACCTCTTTAAGGTTATGAGTGGATGTGCTTAAGGAGATTTATGGACATTTTATGTGCATTTAAACTTCTTTAAGTTTACAAGAGTTGCATTTGAAGATGTTGACCTCAGAGATTGCTGCTCAGGTGGAGAGAGTTGAGCCTTTTGGGTCAATGCTCTCAGCTGGGAACAGCTGTCATGGTAGCAAGGGACCAGGTCTCTTGTCATCATGGAAACACAAGTAAGCCAGCTCTACACCTCTGAAAGAAACAGCTCACCTAATAATGGAAATTATGTCATTGTTTACTCACCCTCATCTATCTATACAGTACTGTGAAAAAGTCTTAGGCCGCTAGTATTTTCACCAATAAAAAATGGTTTTAAGTCAGTTATTTCTATATTTTGCTGTAGTATGTCAGTAGGAAATATCAGTTTACATTTCCAAACATTATTTTTGTAATAATCCAGTGAGATTTTTGCATGCACAAGGACTCTGACAACAGCCAGTGCTCCACACAGAGATCTGATCTGATCATCATCAGTCTGTCTGGAATGACATGAAGAAACAGAACAAACTGAGACAGACTAAATCCAGAAGAACTGTGGCAAATCTAACTGGATTATTACTATTAATGGCAAAAATAATGTTTGGAAATGTAAACTGATATTTCCAACTCACATGCTACAGCAAAAGATAGAAATAACTGACTTAAAACCATTTTTTTTTGTTGGTGAAAATACTAGTGGCCTAGTATTTTAGTCACCCTTTGTGTTCCAGGAAAGAAAGAAAGTCACAAGTTTGAAATAACATGAGGGTGAGTAACTAATGATGAGTTTTTTTTAATTTTATTTATTTATTTATGTATTTTTTTTAAGACGCTCTAGTGTAAACTGGAACTAGGGCCTATAGACTGGAACTATAGGACAAAGAACCATAAATCCTAATATAAATGTACAAACTAATTTTCAGGTTTAAATTAGATTCTGAATTGTTCTGTGTTTCAAAGTTCAAAGTTAAAAAAGTTGCTGATATAGCTAAATCTAGATCCAGTGATTCACCAATATAGAGTATATGGCTGGTCAATGGACCAAAATAGAAACACCAATACAAGTAGACATTAATAGATTTCTGTTAGAACAGAGTGAGGTTAGCTCTGAGGGTTGAACTGTGGTCTTTCTACACCTTCACAAAAGGCTAAACAAATACTAAAATAGCTGGTTAAAGGGATAGTTCATCCAAAAAGGAAAACTCTGTCATCATTTACTCACCCTAAAGTTGTCCCAAACTTGTACGAGTTTCTTTCTTCTGCTGAACACAAAAAAATAGACTAGATATTCGGAAGAATGTGGTTAATCAAACAATTGCTGGTCCATTTTCCATATTATTGAAAAAATGCTATAGAAGTTAATGGGTAAATTATGTAAGTGGTGACAGAATTTTCATTTTTGGGTGAACTATCCCTTTAACTCTAAGGCAGCCTCTGATGATATCACTGTGAGGTATACATAAACTTTGTAACTTAGCTGTGCGAAATCCCAGGAGCAGACCAAAAAAGATGATGTATTTGGGACTCCAAAAGACAAGAACACACTTTTAAGACATCAGGAAACCTTTGAGAACTTTGAGATTTCCTTCAACTTTGTTGCGTGACAGAAAATACCTTGTGGGATCAGAGAACACAAGGATGACCTCATTCTGCCAAGAAAGTAAGACACAACATATGTAGGGACACCCAAAATCTTGACTAAAATATAGTAAACTTTTGTTTGTGTGTATGATGAAATCAGATTTAACAACTTCACTGAAAACATTAATAATTATAAAACTTTTAGTTCCTGTGCTCAAATTCGATTCGCCAAGAGTACTAGGACACAGTCCAACAGCACTGGGACTGTTCATTGTTTGTATCAATCCACTTCTGTTTTACATGTTCCAGATAGACTCTTAATGCATTAGTGTAGATTTTTCACTAAACATTTTTGCAGGTTATATTGTTACGACAGTAAGTTGTGACAAACTGAAAGTCTATATGACTGAGTCATTGAATCATTATGCATTCAAACACACTCATTCATTCAGGAACGAAACAAATAACCACCTTTTTGAGTGACTCAATGAATCACTCACTAAAACAAATCATTCATACTACTAGGGCTAGACAATGAATCAAAATAAAGCTTTTAAAGATACAGCTTAGTGCGATCTTCAAATTGCTAAGGCAATGATTTAGTTAAATAAATACCTATATAATAAATAACCCTAAATCAATAAAATAATCCTAACAATACATATTTATCTTATTATTTTTGTAAAAAGGTAAAAGAGTAGTATACTCATCCAAATTCGTCCACAGAATCTTTAAGAAACAAATTAAGTGACTGTCTAAGTGACACACTGAATCGTTCCGTCAACTGATTCATTCAAAACTCTGATTCATTCAGGAATAGAACTTCAGTGTGAACTCTGTGGATTGACATTGTTTGGAACTATGTTTTCTGGTGAATCAAAAATAGACACGCTACAGGAATTTTGTGTCTATATAACTTACACAATATTAACTTCTTCTTGAACCGTTGTATATAAGCAATATCATACTCGCAATAGTGTGAAGCTATCCCTTGTAATATTATATAATTCAAATGAAAAAGGCTAAGAGTAATTTGTATAACTGTGAAAAGGAAATTCCCCTCTAGTTTTTGTGTATTCTCTGTACAGCTCCTCATTGCTCTAGTTTTTATGATCCATGCATGGCCTTAAAATGCCCCACAGACACAAGATTTCTCTCTGTCCCTCGCTCTCTCTCTCCTTTTTCTCAGACATGGCCTGGCTAGTAATTATCAGCCGTTGATTTCATCAGGAGAGTAGGTGTGAGCAAGACAGCAAGGATGGATGGACAGATGGAAGAATAGATAGGGAGAGGTAAAGAGACAAGAAGTGCAACACAGAAAAGGGTGGAGAGCAGAGAAAAGGGACTATTTCGATCTCACTTGCTGATTCCCAGCTGCCGCCTTGACTGGGTGTCTCTCTCTTTTTTTTTTTTTTTTTTTTTTCACAAATTAATTGAAAGTGTCTAGTTGAATCAGCACTAAGGACACACCAGAAAAATAACCACACAAACATGACTCAACCCCCATGCAGAGGACATTTAGGCTTTCAGTGAATTTATAAATTACTATAAACTTGGAAAATACAATTTGTAGAATGATCAGTATAATTACAAAAACTAATTTAAAAATACAATCTTAAAATATATTGTAAGATTCATTATAACGGCCTATAAGTGAAGTTCATTCATAAAAGTAAAATCTATATTTTCACCCACCATTGCATCCATTTGAAACTAGATACAGAGCAGCGGAAAGAAAGAGAAGTATCGATCAGTGAATCAGCTTATAGGTTAAAATCTATTCTTATCCATCATAGGGGAGGCAAATGAGAGAAAGCAATGTAGAAACATAGTGATATGGTCAGTGGTTACAGTTTTAAAACTGTCATACTTAAGTAAATACAAATTTATGGAAATTGGCTCAAGTAAAACTTAAAGTAGCTCATGAGAAAAATAAAGTAACTGATATTATATATATATATATATATATATATATATATATATATATATATATATATGTACTGTATATATAAGTACTGTCAATCGATTAAAAAACATTAACAAATTAATCGCACATTTTGTTCTGAAATTAATCGCGATTAATCATGATTAATCCCACCTAACATTAAAGTTTTTACATATACTGTTATATTGCAATAATTTCACATTCAATCTTCAAATTAATGTACAAACAACATAACGACACTATATTTCTAATATTTGTTTAATGGCATCTTTTTTATAACTGAAGGCGAGTATTACTGATAACCAATACTACTGATGTCTCTAGGAAATTGTTCTTTTTTCCTAATATTTAACCATTGTCTAGCCATTCAACATTACAGTATAATTGAGAGCTATCAATTTTAACATTTATTAGACTTTAAAAAATAACTTCTAATTTAAGTGAACTTAAAACAATCTTCTCATAAACCCATTATAATAAATGTCATAATTTCCTGTGCCCTTCAGCAAGTTGGAAATATACAGAAATTGAATAAATTGAATTATCAAACACTAGGAAATTCTAAATTAAATATAGATGAATCCTTAAAGCTATAAAAGTTATTTATTTACTCTTTTTTCTTGTGTTCTTTGATTAACAGACATCACAGCAGCTGGGTTATTTGGCTGCTATTAGTTTAACGTGTCGCGGATTTGACACGTATCTTTCTCGCAACTCTATACCATTTTTGACTTACATCAGGTCTTAAAGTTTGATGTGGTTGTAAAGACGTTCCGCGTCTAAATAAACAAAAAAAAACAAAAAAAAAACAGAAGCAGCAGTTGTGAGTGGGGTGGCTAACCCTAGATCTGCCCCTGCATTAACTGCGTTAAATATTTTTAACGCTGTTAAACTGATATTAATCACCTGCGTTAATGCGCTAATTTTGATATTCTTATATATTGTGGTCATAAGTTTACATAAACCTTACAGAATCTATCAAGCAGAAAAAAAAATCATTAAAAATTCAAGTTTTTTTTATTTAGTTTTTTTTTTTTTTTTTTTTTTTTAGTTTTTAATTACTAAAATAACCCAGTTCAATAGTTTACATATAATTGATTCTTAAAATTTTGAGTCCTTTGTTTGTCCTGAGATCCTGAACCCTTTCCAACAATGAATAATGAATTTGATATACATCTTTTCACAAAGTGGACTCACAAAAGCTGCAAACATTCACTTTTTCTCACAAGGCAACACCATTCATTTAGAGTCAGGAGTTTTAAGCTTGTTCAGGGCACTAAACAAAAACAACATGCAATTTTTTTATTCATTATTACAAACTATTTTGCAAATTCTGCAGGCTGTACTGTATGTAAATTTATGACCACAAATGTATAAAAAGCCATTAAGCCACATTTAGAGCCATATCTAGAGATCAGAAAATCATTGGGAATCTTTTTGACTTGGGCCTGCATGCAACCACCCAGAACACCCTAAAATCTTCACAGCAATGTACTAAAAACAACTGAGAATGCTGTAAATAATGCCCTAAAAATTATGCAAATGCAAACATTTGGACAGTTTGGTCTGCCAGATTTCATCTGAGGGAACACTCAGAAACCTGATCACAGAGAAAGCCCTGTAAGGGAAGGTCCATTGTTTTTTAGAGACAATATTATAATAGTAAACAACCACTTTTAACACCCTAGCAACCCCATAGCAAGGAACAAATGCAGTACCCTTTTGCGCAAGCTATTCTCTTTAGAAAATTTGTTGCAAAATAGGAAAATCCTTTAACCACCTCTGAAACTGTCTAAATTGACAGTAATCCATATGATAAAAATCCACTGTATCCATTGTTGTCTCATGTTATTAATAATTATACCTGTGATGTATGATTCCTTTAGGAAAGGCGTGAAATTAACATAAGTAATTAAAATCACAACAAAAACATACATACATTCCGGAAATAAAAATGCCCAGCATCTTCTACTTTGCTGTTCTTTGTTGATAGTGAAGCTGTTGCTGTAGGGAAGTTTTATGTATTTATAGACTAAGTGCTTTTAGTGATTTTTGTAATGGACCCTATGCCTACTCTCTTATTCTCTCTCACTAACTCTCCCTTCATTTTTTCGATATTCACTGATAAGACTTCCGGTTTGCTTTTCCGATTTTCCATTTTTCCATACGAGTTCAAAAACTATTCAAATAGTGTACTGTATATAGTTATTTGAAAACTATTTAAATAGTATGTGTACTGTGCAAAAGTCTTAGGCTACTAGTATTTTCACCAACAAAAAAATGGTTTTATATTTTTTATCGTTATCTTTTGCTGTTGTGTGTCAGTAGGAAATATCAGTTTACATTTCCAAACATTCAATTTGCCATCAACTGTAATAATCCAGTGAGATTTTTGTTTTCACAAGGAATCTGTCTGGAATGACATAAAGAAACAGAACAAACTGAGACAGACTAAATCCAGAAGAACTGTGGCAACATCTCCAAGATGCTTCAAGAGCATCTTGCTACTGTGTGTGTGTGTGTGTGTGTGTGTGTGTGTGTGTGTGCGTGCGTGTGTGTGTGTAACCCATAAATATGCCAATATATGAATTGCATTTACTGATGCATTGATGTGATGCCATGAGTGATTGGATTGGTCAACACTGCATTGGGGAATTGGGGATTTCTCTGACTAGTCGGTCACACACACACACAGACACACACACATAAAGAATTCCCAGGCAACCCATGCAGAACGCTTGTTTATTAAATTTTCATGTTGTTGAGTGCTAAAAAGGCAACTTTTCTATCGCTTTTTCACACACACACACACACACACACACACACACACACACACACACACACACACACACACACTTTCTCTCTCTCTCTTTCCACATCATGTAAGAGGATGCCCTGTTTTTATAGTCCCAGTATTAACAAGAATCTCATGATAACCTATGCTAATACCTTCAAGACCATGAACTACAGCCAACAACATTGGTAACTGGTGTCTCAAAGAAGGTCAAATGTTCTTCACATTTTTGTGCAAACATGAAATGGCTACTGCCTGGCTGTAATTATTAACCCATCAATACAGTTCTTAGTCAGAAAAGGTTAGTGTTAGAAGAACAGATGAGCCGGTTCACATCTCAAAGTAAATAGGTTCATAATGCTTTGAGCCAACTCATACAATTAAATTAAGAATTCATGAGGGAAGGTAAAAAATAAACAGGTTTAAAATAGACAGGGAACATCAACAGAAGCCCATGACGAGCTCAATTTTTTAAATATTTCAGCAAGGACTTCCAAGTGAGCTATTTTCAGCTTCAATTCATAATTTAATGCTCACGTTTTTCCTCCCAGAAACCTTGAAACCTTCCTCATACTAAGAAAAAAGGAAAGAAACAAGAAAAGGTGATCCAATGTTTGTCTTTTCAACAAACCTATCTTAGTAAGACACATTATCTTTTTATAAGGACTTTCTTCTGCAGCCAAGCTACTGTTCTGCGGGAGCCTGGCAAGAAGCTGTCCTTAACAACTGAATCAGTTTCATAAGTCTAGAAGGAAATAAGTCTGCCATTCTTACACTCTCAGCTTTATCACAGTGGAAAGAAACAACGAGGACTAGCACATTTTGCTACAATTATGCAAATTAAACATACAGTTTATGTGGAATCTAAAAAATCATTGGCTTGGAATATGCAGGTTTTGTATTGTCAGGCAATCCTAAACTGTTCAAGATTAAAATGTGCTCTTCTCTCTACAACCAATTCAATTGTCTAGTTTGTGTATATTAGGCCATGTCATATTCATTTCATATTTGTACATTACCATCTTCATCTTTTATACAAAGCCCTGTTTTTCTGCTTTACCTGTTGCCTTTGTTGTAGTGGGTTGATCTGGCCTATATGGCCTCTGTTGTGGTCTGTGTGGCATTGTATCTCAGCTCTGAGAGCCTATCTGATCCTAACCTTTGAATATCCTAAAGCCCCTATTTTGGATTCTCTGAATGAAGCACAGGTGGCATTTATTCCCTTCGTTTTGGTTTTGCAGAGCCCACAAACTCACAGCCAACTCACAGGGTTTAGAAGCAAGACACTGTTCTGGACGAGGTGTTCAAAGGAGAACAGCTCTCAAAGTAAGAGCTACATGTCTTCACAGGGGACTTTTCCAATAACTTCTGCTATGTCTACATGATTTTATGATTTTGGTTTTTCCCGAATAAATATAAAACTTAGGCTCATTGGAAAAACATGCCTGTGGCGAGATTTCTGAAAAAATTATATTATGTTGCTTCTTGCATGATTTGCAACACTTTCAAATTGAAATGCTCAGTAAGTGGCACTAAATTGCGTTTAATTTTTTCACAAACAGGAGAACTGTGCTATTTTAGCTTGTTTCTACAGGTCTTTGAGCCCTTTTATCGTGACTTATGTTTCATGGGACTCCTGAACACTCCATATTGCAAGTGCAGCACTTTACCAGGTGAGCTACTGAGCAAGTTTACTACACCAGAAAAGCCAAAAAATGGAGCTCGTTACGTGATGCAAACGTCAAAATGTATTATGCTTATAAATTACGCAGTATTTTTTCAGTCATAACATTGTATTGTGCAAGGAACCATGCAAAAACAAGTCTTTATTAATCAATAATTTGCCCCTGCAATCATAATTTCTTTGAAAAAGAATAAAAATTGTTGGTGTTTTACTGCCATTAGTGTTCATTTCAGCTGGAAACTGCAGTTAATAATATTCTTTGTAGATTTGCCAAAAACATTGGTAGATGCACATTTTGCAATGTGTCTAAATTTAAGAAATTTTCAGTTTCAGTAGGTTCAGTTTTTTTAAAGGAGGAAGTTCCAAGAACCTAATCTCTAAAGGAGCTCTGAAGAGGAAGCATTAGAGGTCTGAGTTGGAACAGATTTGAAGTGAAATAGATGTCTGGGATATTTTCATTTTAGTTGTGCTTGTGATTAAGCTTTCAGTGTTTTAACTTAACTCTGCATATTCAAATACAAATGTGTGTGATCATGTAGCATGTGATGGCACATATACGTGACCTGAACAGGTGCTGCATTCACACATCACCTCTCAATGATTAGCTCAGACCTGTTGTCAAGGCTGCCTGAAACAGTATGAGCAGCTTGATTACAGCATTTTATCTGTCCCAGCTGGCCTGTTCTCAGCTAAGATTGAGATAACCCTAGTTGAGAAAATACATGTGCTCTGTAAGTGACACTGTGTCACAAATTGCATACCTCTGGAGTATGTGCTACATTTGATGAAAAACATTGAAAAAGTAGATAGTATGTGGACTCTTCGTGGCCTCATGAGATAGTGAAGTGTCAAATACACACATCAGAATCTGGGTGCTTTTCACCTACTGTTTTTTTAAATACTATGTATTTGAATATAGTACTCTTTTGGCATACTATATAGTATGGAACTAGGTATATGTGGGTGACAGTTACCGGTAGCCAATGTCATCCATAGTGATTTTTACCATTCTACAAAAGTAAGTGATTGGTTCCCAACATTCTTCGAACTATCTTCTTTGTATTTAGCAGAAGAAACTCATATAGTTTGGAAACAACTTGAGGGTGAGTAAATGAGATGACAGAATTTTCATTTTTGGGTGAACTGTACCTTTAATGGTGAAGAGAACACCACATTTCAAAGAGCACAGGATTCATTCAGATTAAAGTAAATCTGTATCCATATTTTTCACATCTGTCTGCATTTACTACACTGTGAACTTTAGAGTGGGTGACATATGGACAAACAGATATTGGACAAACGTTCATTTTGAACTATGCTGCTCCTCTCAGCACATTCACTACACAAGTATTGAAATACCCCACTGCCACACATTTCTAGATGTGGCTGGTGAGTCGTGATGTAGTGGCGCCTATGACTCAATCATCGCATGGTCAAAACTACAGATGACCGTTTCCGTTGCAGATTAGTCGTCATAGGAAAAAGTGACATAACCTCGCCACAATTTTCTATCACGTCATTTCCGTCTGAAGAGTAATTGTGAGGTAAAACGCGAAACGCAAGAGCCATCACTAGCCTCGACGTCAGGTCCTTCTTCAAATCATTCATGAGGGAGAGGGTGCTTGTCACATGAGAAGAAATTGTATTTTAGATCTCGAAACACACGATTGTGGCTACAGTCGCAACTTTGAGAAGAATCAATGTATCTTAAAGATACACATTTGTAGTTTGTAGTCGTCCTCACATGCATCGGCTGAGCCACGCGTATTAACCGCGAGCCAATCACGAACCACACCCCGGCTGTAAAGCGGCGAAAGACTGAATTTCTTTCCAGATTGTGGATATCTTATATTGTCCACAGACATAAAACAGACGTTTAGCTTCCTGTTGTTCAAACTAGACGTGTTTTCTTTCTTCACACACCAGCGCGCAAGCCTTGCCTTTCGCCGAGTTAACATTCGCTCTATGTTTCACCATATAAAAGAGTGTTTGGGCGCTTGCTTAGGGTGAAGAGCACCTTGTGTTGCCCCGGGAGGTGCATCGGGTGGAGTGGGGTGGCACGCGGAGTATGATTCATCCTCGCGCTCTGTCACGCCCCATCTCCCCGTCTGCTTTCTACGGTGCACCTGTAACTCGCCTGACCTCAAATCTAGCTAATTTCTACTCACACACTGCTGTTTAAAACCAAGCTATGCAAAGCTCATCTCAAATGAAAGCGAAAGTGTCGAAAACGTCTGTGGATGCACAAAGGAAATCGTCCAGCCCTTACTTTAGCATGGCTTGTTCCTTCTCCTCTTCCTCCCTTTGCCGAACCATCACTGCCATGATGATTTCCCTTTCCTCCTCGCTGAGGTGACTCAAGTCCGGCATATCAGGCATGGGAGCCGGCACGGTGGGTGGGCGAGGGCCGCTTTGGGGCCCTACCGAGGCGGACATCTTTTGCCCCGCTCCCAGGTGTATCTATTGGCAGTATCCCGAGCGCTGGAGCCACACCTCACGACATGGTCCACGGAGAGAGCAGCGGTCATTGAGATAGTGCAAATCTCGCATGGTTTCAGGCACCCACAACTGTGCTTTTGTTTCTCTTCGTGCTTTTTTTTTTTTTTTTTGCCAACCCACCCCTCCTCTTTTCTCGCTACCCCCACCCCCCGCCTCTCCCCTCCACCTCCAGTTACGGGAAGCCCATCACTCTACGCCCGGAGACGACGCAGACAGAGGGACTCCGGCATTAGGCTAGCAGATCTGTGATTTCCCCCTTCGCTGAACCGGGGGCTCAGTATTGGGCGACGGCAAAGGCGGGAGTCCGACTCTCGCCCACTGATCTCTCTCTCTCTCTTTCGTCGCTCTCAGATTAAAAACAAGAGTCAATGGAAATGCAGATCCGCGAGCGCGTACACCACTCTCACCGACCGCACGCTTACTCATATGTGAAATGAGCAAAAAAGCATCTATATGAGAGTCATACCCCCCTTTCCTTTTTCATATCGGTGTGTGTGCTCGACCGCGGCACACCTGGTTCGCGTCTCTGTATTTTTAGGAGTAGCCTATCTTGTAATAGTTCAGTGCGCGCTCTCGTCAGGCTATTTTTAGAAATAGCCTGAGCACCTCTTAAACACAATCAATTCGTCTGTTTTGTCTGACCGAGGGATGTCTGTAACGAAATTATCCGCGAAAGTCTCAGGTGTGCATGACATAAATCATCTCTAGACATATAAAATATAGTAGGCTACTGTAGCCCAGATGGTCTGTATAAATATAAATTGAATGCATGGTCGAGTTGAAACACAGGTTTTGAGAATAAAAAGAAAATCCAACAATAATCCAATTTATACTGTGTTATTTCGTAAAATGGAGATGATTTACATGTAAGTGCAAACTGTAGTTGTTTTCAGAACCCTGGACAGCGACACTATAAAAAAAAAAAAAGTGTTAGCGTGCAATTGTTACCATTAACCAATACCTTATTTACCTTACCTTATTTAACCCATAAAAAAAACTAGTTTTGTTGGTATAAATTAATGTATTAAGGATGATTCAGTCACTGACTTAAAAATAAAAACTGTTATTTAGATGTTACCATTTACCATTATTAAGATTAAGAGTACCTTACTCTTATAGGCTACAATATATAAGTTCCTATCTGTCTTTTATGATGTTCGTCTTGGGATAAATACTGAAATGCATACAATACATGGGACATGATTTACACAAACAGTGGATGTGTATTTACATAGGCATATACCTGTGTATACAGTATGTGTATGCATTTAAGGTTAGGCTACATAGGATAACCTCTGTGCCCAGGTCATACAATAACCTTCACAGAGTGTAAACATCTGCCATGTGTATGTCTGGAGCCATGCAGTATGTGTATGCAGAGCAATAGCTCATCCAAAAATGAAAATTCTAATTGTTTGCAAATTCTCATGTTGTTCCAAAACTGTAAGATGTTGTTCTTTGAATTATGACTGTTATACTTTATCTTTTTGACTTCTTTTTGCATTACTAAATCATTATTTTCCTGTTTATCATTGTAAAGCTTCTTTGAAACAATCTGTATTGTGCAAATAGCTATATTAATAAAGATGACGTGACTTTTTTCCATGGAAACGAAAGGAGAAATCTTTGTAGAATCTTTACATAGCCTTTCTCATACAAAAAAAGACAGTTCATAGTTACCACATCTGTCAAACTGCCAAAGATCTGGAATGTTCTTCAAATCCCTACCCAGCATGTCAGTGCATTGGCCAGGTTTGACATCACTGATAACACGTCATTGATTTTCACATGGTGCGGTAAATGCACATGATGCAGCAGATGTAATATACAGAATGGAGAATGATATTTGAGAACTGTCATGAAAGAAAAAAGTTTTCCATGAATAACGACTTATATTTCAGTCTCAGTCACAGAGAGCTATCATATGGACTTTGAAAAATAGCGCACACATAGTATGGACATTTCAGGGTGGGAAATTAACTCGCGTCACCTGCCAAGTTCAGGTAGGTTATTTATTTTTTTTATCTAGTATTAGTTATTTAATTGTTATTACAAAGGCAGATTATTTTTCTCAGATTGACCTTTTTATTATTTTAATATCTTCCATGAGGTTCATTTATAATGCTAATAAAGTCAGTAAACAGCCACTGTTATGATTGAATAATGTCAGTAATTGCAATTAAGTAAATGGTTTTTGAAAACAGCAAAATTATGAAACTGTTTACTTACGATGGTTGCGATGCAGCTGCTGTCAGATTCAGTATCATAGATGGTTTCTTCACCTTTCAACAAAAGTTTCTTGCATACTCTTCATTACACTCTGCCTCATGTACAAAACAATCTGCAGCCAAATGCTCTGAACAAACATCTATATCCTCTGACCTGATGCAGGACGCTATTAAAAATAAATCATCCACTTTTCCTGGTGCTGATGTCCCTTCTGAAGCCTGTAGAGAGATGCAAACATGCTGTTTAAACAGACACGTCAAAGCGAACATTCTTTTACTCTTCCATTTTTCCTGTTGATTAGAGTAGCTCAAGTTTAGTTTGGGCAAACTCTGAGTTGCCTTTAAGCGGGTTTCATCGCCATAGTAAGTTATGCTACATGGCTACCCTGCTCCAGAGGTTTTATTCTGAGTTAGAAATCACAAACCCAGACTGGACCAATCAGCTCTGAGCAAAAGTGACATATCTTATGCAATAAAGCCACTCCCCCTGTATCTCTTGATTCAAATTAAAGCAGTTTACAGTGAAAACATTTTTAGAGGCAATATGGCCTGCCTTTTGCTGCTAATTATTTGGTATATTCATATTATATTAATTATAATTATAATACATATCATGTATTCAATATTAACTGGCAATTAATATTAAACTTTGCATTTAAATTAATTTAAATATATACATGTAAGTTTTACTATATAAAGCTTTTAAATGACTAAACTTGTTTTCTTTTGAGCTTTGTGAAATATAAATTAATAAATTCAGTTGATTCATTTGCATCGTCAGATATTTTCTTCATGCTGCCTTCTCAAACTTTAGCTGCAGCAAAAGTGTCTATTCCTGCCTTGTAAATGCATTTAAAATTCATTATATTTTTAACAATGACATCTCTTAATCTTAAACTACAGCAGAGAAGTGAATTGCGCCAACTCTCGCGAGAAGTGAATTAAACCGATGCTCTCCATGTTGTGTGATTGGCTGCTTGCTGCACATGTCACACTTTCAGGTGCTCCAGAGTTTATAAGGTTAGATAGAGCGTTGTGAACCCACTGAACCTGATCTATCCCGGTTGGATTTGTTTGGTACTCTGAAACCAGCCAGCTTCATGCAACAGGTCACTCGAAGTGGTCTTTTTTTCCCTTTTCTTTTTTGTTAATTGAATCACTCAACATTTTACACCCCAGAGGGTGAAGACAAGAAAAATAAATAAATAAATAAAATGAAGAAAATTAGATAAAGACATGAAAATGTTTACACTTGTACACTTAACAGCTTTCTGATTTCAAAATTAGAAACAAATGCAAATAAAATATGCAAATATATTTGCCCAAGTGATGTCACATATCCCACAATATTCAAGCGAGCCATTTTCAGCACTTAGTTAAACAAATGCTTTATGTAGTCTATAACGAGGAGGATATTTTAAGCGGTGAAACCTGCAGGATGTTGAGAAATGCAGATGTTTCAGAAACTCTTTGGCATTCGATTACGCTTTGAGGATTACAACAAGAGCATAAAACACACATGCTTCAAAGACTCCGATATGAAAAATTCGACTCACACACACACACACACACACACAGAGACAGAGACACATAGCTGGAGGGCAAAACATACCCAGATGACTGTTATGGTGTATACAAACAGTGCAAGGCTAACAACTTTTGCTATACATTGCTATACTTTACATTTGCTAAGTATAGCAGTGTATGTTAGTATAAGAGAACACAATCGTATTGTGTCTACTTCTTTATAAGAATGTGAATTCGTTTAAACTAACAAGTAGCCTAGCTGTGTGGGAAAGGATGGTTATTAGTTTATTATTCTTCCACAAGGTGGTCACTCTCTTCTATATTGCTCAAATGAAATATTGTATCCGAATAGCAAAATAAACAGACTGCATAAATACAGCAGTTATATACACTTAAGTGCAGTTCTAAATGACTACAAGAACTAGCGCAGTGTAGCACCAGCAGAATTTAAAAAAAGAAATAAAAGTAGTTATCTCGCGCCCTCTGTTGATGGACACGGCATTACAGAGGAATATACCCCGAGGCTAGTTGTCATAGCTAGCTTGTACTCATTTAATATTTGTAAAGGTACCTTTTTTTTTTTTTTTTTGTCTGTTCATGTTAAATTTACAAAACGTGGTTGCCAGGAGATTACCGTGGCAAAAATACAACGACAATGTTAAAATTACGAGATGATATTTTGATGACTGTATATTGTAGAGTTTGGAGCTGTATACTTGTAATATTCTATGGTGGTGTGGGTTTGCAAACCTTTTTGAATCTATTACCCAGATTGGCATTCATTGAAGCAGCACTAGGAGACCACTAAAGGCCATAATGTATGTTTAGGGGTTATTTTATTTAAGTCATCATTTAAAAAAATCTGTTTTTGACATGTACATACATGTAAAAACAACCACCAACACTTTAGAAGAGAGACATGCATTCTAAGTTGTAGGACTTGACACATAACTCAAAAATGCATACATCTGCGATGAAATGCCACAATGGCCAAGTTTCATATAAAAATGTAGCAAATTTGAAAGTAAAAATAGACATTGACATTTAACTGTAGACATATAAAATCTAATTTTCATATTAGATTCAGGTAAGTGCTCTTTAGATTCAAAAAAAATTTTCCAGGCGGATTTTATTGCAATCTTCTGGATGTCGTGTTGCAATACCGTTGCGAAGAAGCATTTCTGTGTATGGTGGCCAGAAAGTATCATCAGTAGTCACATAAGGGTCATGAGGAGTTTCTAATGTTTTATTGGTCAATCTCTGCAATAAAAAAAAAAAAAAAAAAAAGTGCATGATTAAATGTGTTAATAAATAGGGTCAGTAAAAAAGTACTTTGTATCAGTAAACAATTTATTTTCCACTCTTATTATTTCAAATTTTCTTCCACGTAAGATGATTAAAAGCATAAAGTAACAATATAAAAAGAAATGTTTTATTTTGATGGGTATCTGAACATACCTCGATAATCTCACTCAGTGAAATCAGGTTAATCTCTGCATCATATGCAGCAGCCTGAAAAATACAAATCCAATATTCATAAGCAACAACCTAAAAAAAAAATATCTAAATCCAATATTCTCTGATCTAATTGAGAGGGGTGAAGGTGGCACCTACTCTTTTTTTCTTTGTGCATTTCCTTGAGGATCAGGAAGTGGGAAGTGCTCAGCTAACATGTCGCTCAGCATTCCATGAGACTGCTGTGATAGTCCTTCAGATTGTTAATTTTCTTCTTCATATCCTGCAAAACACTGCAAAATAAATTAATAAATAAAAATAAAATAGTAATGTAGAAAAACAGCATTGGATTAAAAAATGTACTACACAATACCTTTCAAAAGTTTGAAAATTATTTTTTTTAAATTTATTACAACTTAAAATATTTGTTGTCACGCATTTGGTGCTCATTTATTACAGGTGCTCAGTTATTAATAATTGTGCTTATTATAAATCTTCAAAAGAGTTTTGTGATGCATATTTTTCAGGATTATCTGATGAATAGAACATGCAAAAAAAACAGCATATATTTGAATTGGAAATCGTTTGTAACAGTTTTGATTAATTTAATGCATCCTTGCTGAATAAAAATATTATTTGTTTTAAATCTAACCCACAGTTTCTACAAAAATATGAAGTAAGCTTGTGTTCTATTCTAACATGATGTTACACTAGGTTTGACATAAACACCAAACAGAAAGTGTCCATAATTCTTACATTCATTGTAACCAAATGAATGAACATTCACAAAAATAATTTTCTTTCTGTATTACACAGATAAAAATGTACAGGTTTGGAATGGCATGATAAGTACATAAATGATGACCATTTTTAATTCTTGGGTAAATATCATTTAAGCAGATTTAAAAGCAGACAAAATGTGATTTTTAACACTGGCATAAAACTAACAACCTGTGCTCAGATTTCTCGTTTTCACGTTGCAATCTGGTGATTTCTCACACACTGCATTCAACGCTTCTTTCTTCTCTGCTTGCCATGTCTGCTCCCTGAAAAACATTTTCAGAGAGATCACAGAGTTAATACATGTTGTTTATATTATACCTGAATGAATTTTGTGATATAAATCATGTCTTAATAAGAAAAAGTTCATTTAAACATATCAATCTTATGAGTTATTATCATTAACTAAAACCATGAAAAGAAAAATGTCTTTACTTGAAATGAAGCAAATGTTAAACTAAATATATACTTGGTTTCACAGAAGGGCTTAGACTAAGTCAGGATTAGGTCATAGTTCAATTAGGACATTTAAGCAATTTTTATAATCGTGCCTTAGAAAAAAACATTACTGATGTCCATCTTGAGACAAATCAAAGGCATTGATATATTTTAAGATCAATCAGTGCAAGTTCTTTCAGTTGAAACAGCTCAGACTTACAATTTAGTCTGGGACTAGGCTTAAGCCTTGTCTGTGAAACCGGGGGTTAAAGTTCTAACAATAATAGTATATCAATTATACTGAGAGAACAAAAAACACTTAAATGCACTGCACCTTTTCAAAATCTTTTTTTGGGCATCCAGCTTTGCTTGTGAGCACGACAGGACCATTTTAAGTTGATTGTTGAGTCTTTGCAACTGTGTGGAAAAATTATATGAAAACTTGTAACAGCATTTACATTTTGATACACTCACTGCCTATTGGATGTTATTAAAGTGACAACTTACTTCTTCTTTACCAACCACACTAATAAAACTTCAGGACTTGTTGTCAGCACTAGTCAAGGAAAAAAAAAAAGTTTTGTCTTCACAAACTATGCAATTAAAATATGTATCTTGAATACTGAATAAAAAACCTTTTTTTTTTTATCTTGCCCCCTTTCATCTAAATTGAAATAGTACATAAAACAATAGATAATAGCTTACATTTTGGTTCCATTCTTGCCATTGCTCTAGCTCAGATGTGATTGCAATCAAGCGATTCAACTGCCTGCCCACCAAAAAAAATAATTTGTATAATTTGTGAATATTTTTGTCTGAACTGAAAAGCAACGTTAATATACACAGCTAATTTTAAACTCAAAAGTAGTGAAAGGAGAAGGGACAAACCTCATTTGACTGATCATCATTAGACCTCTGTATCTGCCAGAATTATCCTCATTTTGAAGCTGAAAGATATAATAAGTGCTTACTGTATGTTGACATGGCAATTGCATCCAGCTGCATTTCGTCTACAGCTGCTGTCTAAAAAGATTCACAACATCAAAAACCTTAATGTAAGACAGGCAAACCTACATTAAGTGAGGCTCCAGGCTAAATGAATCAATGAGGCCTTTCTAAAAGATTTTTTTTTTGTGTTAAAATATCTTCATTACCTAGAGATATAATTATACAACATATAAAATGTAGTCAAACACATCTAACAGAACATAATTTCTTATATTTTATTATTATTTTTTTACACGTTAAAGTGCTTATTTTAATTAAAAATGTCTTTATAATAGAAATATAATACAATCTTCAAGATACAGTGCAATCTTCATATTTAAAAATACATGGTTAGCATCTTAAATTATTAAGATTATTAATTATTAAGAATAGCTGCTTATTAGCAGCATCTATTACACTGCAAATAACCATATAACCATATTCTATTTACACTATGTAAAAACAGCAGTATTTTATTTGCAATAAATGCAAGTAGTAGTTAGATGCTATTTATACTTAGTGCAAGTAGTGGCAGATATCAGCACTATTGTATTGTAATACTTTATAAAACAGTATGCAATGATAACATATTGAATGAAACTTATATTTATTAAAATTATTAAATGGATGCCGCCCTATTGGGACAATAAAGCCCTCACTACACCAATCCTAAGCCTACCGATAAACACCCGTGAGGCACTTTATTTTCCACTTTTCGAATATTTCCTATTTTTTCTTAACGATGGACACTATTTACTAAGTGCAAATAGCAATGGATTCTATTTACACTAAGTGAAAACGGTAGTATTTTCTTTGCGATATGCTATGTACACTACATTTACATTTATGCATTTGGCAGACGCTTTTATCCAAAGCGACTTACAGTGCATTCAGGCTATATCAGTATCAGGGAATTGAACCCACAACCATTTGCGTTGCTAACGCAATGCTCTACCACTGAGCCACAGGAACACAGTGCACACAGCTATAGATTCTTCGACGGGGCAGTCCTGGCCAAATGGATAGAGAGTTGGACTTGTTACCGAAGGTCGTGGTTCGAGTCTCAGGTCCGGCAGGGATTGTAGGTGGGGAGGAGTGAATAACAGCGCTCTCTTCCGCCTTCAATACCACGACTGATGTGAGACCCTTGAGCAAGGCACCGAACCCCCAACTGCTCCCTGGCTGCCCACTGCTCACGGTGTGTGTGTGTGTTTGTTCACTTCTCACTGCTGTGTGTGTGCACTTGGGTGGATGAAATGCAGAGCACAAATTCCGAGTATGGGTCACCATACTTGGCTACACGACACTTCACTTGTATTGTATTGTATTGCCACTTAGTGCAAAACTTTATTTTTTCCTTGGTGATATAAAGGAACATTTAATTTGAGCATTTTGGGAACATGGGAATGTTACTTTTAAATGTTCTATGTTATTCAGAAATAATAACAATAACAATAACAAGTAATAACATAAAAATTAAAATATTAGGTTTTGAGAACAATATTAAAGAGCAGATAACTTCGAGAACGCTTCCTGAGAGTTATCCAGTGTTAGACAACGGCCCTGTTTGCTGGGTCTCCTGCGCGCCTTTTGATCTATAAAGAATCCTGATTTTATAACAAATGATTTGTATGCTTCATCTAATCTGACAGCTGAAGCACTTGCCCTGAAAACAAGACCATGGCACGTTTTAACCCTTCTGTAGCAGTCCAAACTGCTCCTCGCACTCCTCTAACAGCACTGCTTTCGCAGCAGCCTCTGAAGACCGAGAGGACTGGGCGTCCTGATCCATTTCTCTCTGCTTTGATGGTGCTGGAGTCTACAGATGAGATAAAGCCAAACAAGCAATAAGAACCAAACAGAAGAGCAGAAACATGGTGAAGACTCCAGCCAGATATATACAACCCTGTAATGAAAAGGTGAATATACAGAGGACTGACACGTTAGCCGTGTAGCTAACAGCTAGCTAGCTATTTCAAATTACTAACGCGGCAGTTTTGTAAAGTACAAAAGCTTACGTATATATTGAGGCGATAACACACAGGAAACCCAAATTACACAGTCACTATGGTACTTACCATCTATAGCTTTTCTTTTAAGTGAATGCTACACCCGAATTTGACACTAAACACTGCGTATGCCAAACAAAAATACCGCCAGCAACAACGTCATGACGTAATGCCGGCGTCGCACGCTGTGGACGTTCAAGTGTTTTGTAACTGCGCTGCTTATGCGCAAACATGAAAAATGTTGTATTTTCATTTATCCTGCTTCTCATTTGTCTCCATATGGGACAGAACATAAATTAATATTTGCATATTTGCCATTAATGTTAAACGAGGCGAGAATTATATAAGAATCATGAACAATCATATAAATGTCACAAGACTGCATCAACAGAATTTTAAAACGACACAAAACTCATTTAGCAAAAGTAGAATACCCAATATTTAACTGCAAAATAGACCATCAGGCAAGCACACAAGAAAGCAAAAGCCACCAGTGTCGAGT